>JAUMHL010000009.1:4654467-4672090 GCA_032362345.1 Sandelia bainsii | reverse complement strand
GTAAAGTGCCTTGAGATGACTTGTGTTGTGATTTGGTGCTATATAAATAAAGTTGAATTGAATTGAATTGAATTGAACTGAAAAAGATCAATGACAATTTCTCTTGTTTTTGCCAACAGTATTCAATTCAAAATGATATAAAGGAGAGAAATACAACAAAAACATTTACTGTTCGGTTCAGTGAAGTTCTTTTTTTCTTGTTCTCTTCTTTATAAAGAGCAAAGTAATTCCTGAACTCATTAATAAAATCAGTTAAAAGAGTTATTACCAAAGATGTGCACTGGGACCTCTGGAGGACTCCAAAAAGTCCCAGGTTTAGGTCAAAATAATCTGATTGATAACATTTATATGGCTAAAGTATAAAATGTCTCTCAAGCTATAAACATGACTGATCGTGCTACAGATGTAGCAATAACTAAGAGTGCTGCATTCAGAATTTTTTTTAAGTAAAAGTACAAAAGCATTGCAGTTAAATATATCAAACTAAATCAAATTAAGTTTTACTCACGTAGTTTTACAAGTCACAAATTTGCCTCAAGCAGCTTTACAATCGCACCACCCTCTGTCCTTAGACGCTCGACTTAAAGTAAGAGTACTCTTCATGCAGAATGATTCATGCAGTGGTGTAGGGGTATACTATATTCATACATCATACACTGATTAGCTACAACATTAGAACCACCTGATTGCTGTAATATTGTGCTGTACAGGAGTCAGCCTGGGAAAAATGTTATGCTGGCCATGACTGTCAGGTGTCAGAACATAGTGCATTGCAGCTTGCTGGGTGTGGGGGCTCCAGACCCTGTACACCTCAACATTAAAACCAGCAGGTGGATTTATTTGTAATTTCCCTTTGGCATAAAAAGAAACTTATATTTACATATAATAATACAGATTTTGTTGTTGTTTGATTACAATTAGAATCTACAGGTATCATGTCAATGCTTCGGTGTTTCCTTCTGAAATGTAGCGACGTAAAAGTGTCATACAATATACTAAGAGGTAAAGTACCTCTAAACTGTATTTAAGTACAGTACTTGACTAAATGTAGTAATGCAATAAATATGAAACTTGTTCTGATGAAGAGAAAATAAAAACACTGCTGCAGTGTCAGCTTCCCGCCACATGATGTCGCTGTTTGTGTGGTTGGAGATGGTGCAGAGTCACAGCAGGAAGATCACAACAAACCTGCTGTATGTACAAAAAACACAAATATAGAGACATGACATAGAATAAATACGGTGCTGGTGTGAAAGCAAAGTGAGTTTTATTCCTCGGCCGTCTTCGTCCACCATTATGGCATATACGGGACTTTCCGCAGTAAAAGAATATAAATGTAAGTTTCGGTTTCGGTCTTAACAGTAGGTCGACAGCACGTCGGCGTCTGAACACACTGCTGCTTTGGAGAAATTAAACTGTCAAAATTTTGGCTTTATAAGGGACAAAACAGACGTAGTTTCATACTCTGAGACGAATATAAAACGTCTGCAACAGCGAACCTACCTGTCCTGGAAACGTAAGTTGGATTTCAACAGCTGTAATGATAAAAAGCTAAAAACAAAAACGGCTAGCTAACTTTATTATAACGTAGCTCACGTCCAGTCCTAATAATAATTATGACGGGGATGTTGTAGTTTTGACTGTTTTGCTGCTGATTTGTTCATATGTGGAGTTGATGGCAGCAAAGTGTTTCACTGAAATCAGCAGCGTTAGGAGAAAATGAAAGTAAAAAATAATGATATATCATTAATACTGTTCATCTGCATTAAACAGAAAGTAGATTCTCTATTGTTAGTGAGGACATGCAAGTGGGATGATTCAGGTTGCTATAAACGACTAAAACTGCTAAAAATGGATTTCTACAAGTATACTTAATGTAGCAAGTATACTAATGGCAAAGTACTTGTAGTTTATTTATAAGTATACCTTTTCAATACTTCTTGGGACTAAATTGGCCCACTTTTATAGTTTATGAAAGTACACTTTAAGTACACTGTAAATAAACTTTTATATACTCTTAGTTCCCTAGGGATGCACTACTAATATACTTTCTAGTTTACAAATATATACTTCTAAATACAGATACTGAAGTTACAGGATTACTACTACTATTACTAAAACAGGGTTTAAATGTGCATTTAAATTTTCTATGTAAGATAAATACCTTTAATGTCACTAAGCTGTTGCATCAATGTGACAACAACCACAGTGCTTCAGCTGCAGAGAATATTTAACATAGTTAATCTACTAGAAATAATATTTAATGCTCTAAAAAATGATTGAGAGGGGACACCTATTGACTGCTTACTCTTACTAATGGTTATAAGTTTATAAAAACTCAATTAATTACCTACTATACTTATTCTGTTCAGGAGGTAAAACACCATGTCACACAATAATTTGTGAAAAATTAAAAGTTAATTTAAAACATCAGTTATTTGTTTCATAGCTTGTTTACAAAGTTAAACTGCTGAAAGGCATGCTGGGTATTTCTGTATACTTGTCAGTATATGTCAAGTATACTTACATTTAATTTTGTCTAGTAAACTGAAAGTACACTTAAAAGAAGTACACTAATGATATACTTGAATATACTTCTTTCTTGTGGGGGTAGCCGCTGAGCTTCCTTGTCTCTTGTGTTTGCAGAACCTGTCGATTATGCAGAAAATGAGCTACTTCTTCCCCCTGCTCTTCGTGTGCCTGGATGTGTGTGTGGTGCATGCCATCCGCCTGGCCCAGCTCTCACCTCTCCTCCTCTCCCACCCGTTCGTCACCCTGTGGGGAGGAGGGATGACCCGGGCCTGCCTCCTCGTCCTCATCACCTTAACCTATCCTGGAAGGCTGCCATGCATGAGCAGCTTTGAGGGGATTCAGAGCTTAGGGGTCCTGTGCTTCCACTTTCCAGTGTACATCACCTTTCTCTGGGTGCTGGGACAGCCCACCATGGAGGAATTATGGGGGTGGCACAACTGGGAACGGGTAGATGGATGTGTTTTACTGGTTCTTAGCCACCCTGTTTGTAGCTCATGAGTAGAAGTGGCTGGTCATCCCTGCTTTAGTCCCAGTTAAAAATAATGATATGCCTATACAGTGTTATGTTAAGGATTCTTATTTAGTCTGATCAGTGACCAAAAACTCAAAGTAGTCATTTATCAATGGCATGAAAATGATAAGGTATCTTTATATTTGTAAAACAGGAACCAATAGTTTTGTGCATTTATTCAATGCATGGAGAATCTGCTACCTTTAAAACTTAATGTAACATGTTTTCGTTATAGTTTCACCGTTTCTTGTTTTAGAAAACAAGTGGAATTTGTGTTGCATTTTATCACAGTTTCTTTTTACAATCAGTTACAGCAGGATTAAATGTATTGTTATTGTTACCTTTTTTTTCCTTTTCAATGATGGTACTGAGCCCTGAACGGGAACAAAACTGAAACCAAAAGTAAACTATATCTGAAAAATACAAGAGAATTTGAGAAATGCTGTTTACTATACAAACATGTTTCTGGAAGCAAAAAAACAATTTATTGTTTTAATCGATGTTCTCTTCACCCAAACATTTGTCAGAGTCATCTGAAGCAGTAAGTGATTCACGTATTCTTTTCTGCATTTGTGCATCAAACCTACCATTTCTTTTGCAGGTGCTGCAGGGTTATGTTGTGACAGTGGTGGCCTGGCTCTACTGGAGTCGATACGTGTCATCTCTTTTGCTCTCATGGGGTCGATACATCTCGAATCTGTTCACAAAGACACGCTCTGAGAAGCCCAAAGAGGAAACCAGTACCTCTCTGAAGAGACTGATGGGATACATGATGCCCTATTTCTGTCGCTTTGTTTTTGTGCTGTCGCTCGTGGTTCTGTCTTCCTACGGTGAGTGAGACAACAACATATTGAAATGAATTTTATATAGTCATTCGTTTCTAAATAGTGTTTTTATAAAGCTACAACATTTTGGAGTTGTGTTCCGCAGGTCTTGCTGTGTTGTTAGCAGCTTGACTCACACAGTATGTTAGTGTGGAGTTCACCATTTTTGAAGCAGAGCATCAGGCAACATTCCTGTTGCCTGATGCTTTATGTCAGTCTAACAGAAACAGTTTTTCTTCTCCAAAGATCGATAAAGTAATAATGTCATCTCCTGAACTCAGGTGAGATGGCCATTCCTCAGTACACCGGTCGTGTGGCTGACTGGATCATAAATGAAGAAGCGCCAGATGCATTCACAGAGGCCATCACAGTCATGACAATGATGACTATTGCAAGGTAATGTAACCTTTATAACAAAGCAGGTCAAGCATTTCTGGCTGTCAAGACAAAAATTCGTTAAGCTCTAGGTGTTCAAAGCATTGTCTTAGATCTTTCTGTCCTCTCTAGGTTTTATTAGCAAATAGCAGTGTTTCAGCTTGTGATTTAGTTAAACTGTGATCCATCTGACACCACTGCACTTATGTTTTTGGGGTTGAGGTTTCAATAAATGTATTTTATATTGGACTGAAATTTATTTAAACTCCTAAAATGTTCTCAGTCAGAATTCATACAGTATGCATTAGAGGATTTCAATGTCTGCATATAAAAACAAATACAAATCACCCAACACTCCCATTTCAGAAGTTAAAGTAGAGGTGAAGTGATAGTCTAATGTTGTCCATGTATTGATATTTTTGTATATTTTATGCTGTAATGTGTCCTTGGTTGTGTGTTCCAGTGCTGTGCTCGAGTTTGTGTGTGACCTCACGTACAACATTACCATGAGCCTCATACACACCTCCGTGCAGGGAGCAGTTTTCCAGGCTGTGTTGAAACAGGAGATTGCTTTCTTTGATGACAGTAAGACAGGTAAATCAGCTACACACTGTACACTGAACACAGCACAAAAGAACTGTTTATCACCTACGTCAGAGATACTTGTACTGTTATGGACCTCATGCACATCTAATGCACAAAGACAATCTCAGGACTTACATGGAAGGTGGAATACCACATGTGAAAATAGTTTCCTGTCTGTTTTTAGTTTTAGTTTTAGTTTTATGTGTATATAGTGTATATTTTTATTTTGTACCTTAGCTGAAGGTTTAGATTTTTATATTCTATTTATATATACCTTTTTGCTTATTCTGTGTGCCTATTTGTTCTGTACTGATTAAGCTGGAGCCACGTCGTCTCGTCTCTCTGTGTACCTGTACAGTATATAGCAGAGATGACAATAAAGTTTACTTTGACTTTGACATAAGACTGTCCCAACACAAAATTAATTAAAGATAACATATAACATAATGAATAAATGCTTGACATATTATCTCTCAGACTTTGTCTGTTTGTTTGTTGTTTTAACAACCCGTTGAACACATACTGCGACTCCTCCTCTTAGGTGAACTGGTGTCCCGCATTACCACTGACACTAATGATATGAGCGAGGCTCTGAGTGAGAAACTAAGCCTTTTGATGTGGTACACGGCACGTTTTGGCTTCCTCTTGTTCTTCATGGTGAGCCAGTCATGGAAAATGACCTTGCTCACATGCATGGGGCTGCCCATCATCTGGGTCATACCTGAGCTCACTGGACATTTCCACCAGGTAAAAATTCACATTTGCTTCATGGAAATATCAACATATGATCATCATGTGATGAACTTACTGTAAATAAAATTGCAAAAATTGAGCAGGAAAAGAGCAGAAGAATAAACAAATTGTCACATAACTAACTTATGTTTATATATTTTTATTTATGATTCAGACTATTGCTGCAAAAGTTCAGGAGTCACTGGCTAAGGCCAATCAAGTGGCCACAGAGACGTTCTCCTCCATAAAGACAGTGAGGAGTTTTGCCAATGAGGATGGTGAGACAGAAAGGTACAGACAACGACTGGAGGACACTTACGCACTTAACAAAAAGGAAGCAGCAGCCTATGCAGCCTCTGTCTGGGCGAGCAGCGTGAGTTGAATAATGACTTAATGTTTTTAAGAGTTTGCAGTAATTTCTTCGCTTGTCTTTGTGAGTGTGATACGAGTGCGAGTTAAACTAGAGACTGTCGCAAAAGAATGCATGTACAGTGTTGACTGCTGTACATAACATAGGTGGAACTCGGGTGAGAAAGTAGAAACCACCATAATGGAACTCTTACAGACCTGCCAAAGCAAACTGAACCACAAACATGCGCTGTTTACTCCATTGTTCAGAAGAACTAACCTTTGCTATTGAGATCCTAAGATCTTAAGATAAAACAAAGAAATACACACATAATCCCAAACCCCCATAGGTCAGACATTAGCACCATGCAGGATTAAGTGCAATATTTTTTGTATATCATGTAGTGGCGTTCCTTTGTTGTGTATTAAATGTTTATCAAGTGTTGTACCCTGTTCATGTTGCTCCAGATGACCACTTTGGCCCTGAAGGTGTGCATTCTGTACTACGGTGGGACTCTTGTGACGAGGGGTGCTGTTAGCAGTGGAGACCTGGTGTCATTTGTCCTTTATGAGCTACAGTTTGCATCTGCTGTTGAGGTGAGCCACAGGACATCGAGCAGAAAATTGCTCTAATCTATCCCACAGTCATAGGCAATGGATATCTAGTTTTGCTCAACATTCTACACTTGATACTCTACTTCTCTTCCAGGCTGTCATGCGTTATTACCCAGAGGTGAAGAAGGCAATCGGTGCCTCTGAGAAGATCTTTGAGTATTTGGATCGGAAACCTAAAGTGCGACCAGAGGGCACTTTGGCTCCTGAAAATCTCAAGGGACACATTCAATTTAAAAATGTTAGATTTTCTTATGCTGTACAGAATGGGACAGAAGTGCTTAAGGTATGTATATATGTTTACAGTATGCCTTGTGTGTTTATTGTATTAAAAAGTAGAATTTTAATCGCACATGCCTCCCAAACAATTAAACATATTCCACTTGTCCACCAGGGGGTGACTCTGGAGGTAAAACCACACCAAATCACTGCTCTCGTGGGGCTAAACAGGTCAGGAAAGTCCACCTGTGTTAAGCTGCTGGAGAGGTTTTACCAGCCACAAGCAGGAGAGATTCTACTGGATGGAAAACCACTTCAGAGCTACAAAGATCAGTACCTGCATGACAACGTGGGTAGTCACAAGACATTTTTTGCTCTCTGACACTGACATTTAATTGGCTTTGGAATGACTGTAATTAAAGGAAGGTACTAAGATCCTGCTCCTGCTCTCAAAGTCAGCTATGATGGTTTAGCAGCCACTGATGTGTGCTCTTCATCCTGTTTGTTTATAGATTGCTGTGGTGAGCCAGGATTGTGTGCTGTTTGCCCGCTCTGTCCGGGAGAACATCAAGTACGGCTACGAGAATGCCTCTGATGAGCAGATGTTCGAGGCTGCCAAGCTGGCTAGTGCCCATGAGTTCATCATGGAACTGTCTAATGGATACGACACAGGTTCGATCTACAAACTCAGCATCAATGAATCTTAAAGCTTCTCACTGGTGCCTGTCGCTAACTGGAAGAATCGGAGATGGTTTTTCATTTCAGTGTTAATTCTTAGATGTTTGCACACTGACCCAATGAATTCACTTTATGGTGCATTTCTTTGAAGGAGGTAAACTGTTTCTTTTAGGCTGTTTGACGAAGACCTCTGCAGGTCATAAAAAGCATATACAGTACTAGCACCTTAGTTTCCTCAAATAGTGATATTACAGTAAATAATTCTGGCCCATGCTGTATAGTCCCTTTAGGTTTTCCATTTGTATAATGTAGTACGCTCATACTTTGGCTGATATGATCATGAAACCTTTTTTACAATTTATATATGGTATCAAAAAGGTCTTGAATAGTTCTAGATTTAACTTTTGCAGTTGTTGCGCAGGGATGTGCACAGTAAAAGTATGTTGTTCTGTTGGATAGATGCCGGGGAGAAGGGAGGCCAAGTGTCTGGAGGCCAGAAGCAGCGCATTGCCATTGCTAGAGCTCTCATTAGAAATCCTAAAATCCTCATATTGGACAACGCCACCAGTGATTTGGACACAGAGAATGAATACCAGGTTGGAAATTGTTGAGCTTTTTCACTGTTTGCACACCTTATACATTTTTTTCTGCATTTTTTTCTAACATTAAACCATGATTGTGCTCAACAGGTCCATCAAGCTTTGTTGAAGAAAACCAAGGACTGCTCTGTGCTGCTGATATCCAACAAGATGAGTGTCATAGAGAAAGCCAATCATATAATTGTCCTCAATGACGGGATGGTAAAAGAGGAGGGCACTCATGATGAGCTCATGAAGAAAGGCGGCCTTTATGCTGATCTGGTGGAAAAGCAGAATAGGGGCTTTCACCGTCAAGAAGAGGAGAGGAATGATACACAGTGATACGTGGGAGTGGAGGTCACTCGATTGAGTCAAGTAACAGGAATGTTGCTGGTTAAAAGTTTAGATTTAAAGGTTTAAAACTCTGGCTAAATTTGTAGTATAACGACTAACTTAACTGTGACATTATACCTTATACCATAAGTATAGGTAGAGTTTGACCCTTTAAGTCTATTTCCCTTCTTTGCCCACCTTGGACACCTACTCTAGATTTCCAAACTATAAAATACTGACTTTAAAAATATAGGTACCCTCCAATCAGCAGCTCCTGAGTTGCTGTAGTTGTCTAACACCCAAATGCTCTTTGGGAGATGGTGGTCCACCGTTAGCACTTTTGCCTAACAGCAAGAAAGTTCTGCATTTGAACGCACTGGCCAACTGGGGCTTTTCTGCGTGGAGTTTCTGTGTATTTTCTCCCAGTATGTGTATGGGTTTCCTGTGGGTAGTCTGTACAAAATCTTGCAGGTTAGGTGAATTGGTTACTCTAAATTACCCATCGTTGTGAATGAGAGCACAGATGGTTGTCTGTGTCTATGTGTCAGTCAGTGAAATCAAAAATAGACTGAAGTGTCTATTTCTTTAGCAACCACTTCAATACATGATGCCAAAATCACAAGTCAGTTGAATATTGATACAAAGCAGTTCTACTCATTGATTTGCAACATCACATCCACAATAGTCTAATACAACCAGGGATACAGTTTGAAAACGGATAGCTACCATAATATAAATCATAAAGCAAAATCTCAGACTTTGACTAATTTAAGTCAAGGTACAGTATATCTTCATGTCACCCAAGTCTAGGTCAAAATGGACTAAATGTGTGTGATTGGGGATTATCTTGGGGACTACAGGTGTATAGCGCTTTTATCCAAAACACTTTACAGTTTGCTTCTTATTCACTCACCCACTCCTGATGGCAGCGAGCTACTGTGCAAGGTGCTGGCGAAACCAAGGAGCAAACCGCCAACCCTGCAGTTACTGCACTATCTATTGAGATGTAGATGTAGATAATTGGCTAGATTTTTGATATAGCATATTGTGATATTTAGGATATTTCTAAATGTCATGACTGTGTATATATATATTTTTATCAGATATTTAAATTTTGCTGTACTTTTCCCTGTGCTGGTGAATGTTTGTAATGTTAAGACTTTGCAAATCTTAAGAAAGTTCCTGCAATAAAAATTGTTTTGTCTTATAATAATGTCTACATTTTTGGCTTTATAATTACAATACCTTAATTAGTCAAGGCTACTTTGTAGGTGTCCTATAGGAAACGCAGTTGAGATGCATTATGGTAATTGTAGGCTCCAGTGTTTTTGAAGCTTGATGCCAGACCAAAATATCAGACATTAGGCTCGTTCGAGATGAGCAAGTTCTGCGCAGATTCGATCGTCGGTGATCGGCGTGCAGTGCATGCCGGTTAGTTTTCTGTCCGACTTGACGCCAGTCAGACTTGCTCTGACGTCATGCATACGTAGGCAAGGATAACCTCGTGAGATCAAGGCGGCCGCAGATATTGAAGCAAGGCGCTGCAGTTGGTCTCCACCGACTGCAAAACCTCAGGGCATGACGGGAAACACCTGCTGTCACCTGATCTAAGATCTGTTTGGTTCAGGTGTTGGATCCACAACAGGACGTTTCCTCTGTTATTAACTTTGAAATATTTTGATTCATTAGTCTGACTTTTCACTGTGAAGATCGATTCTTTTACTGAATAAATGCTGTGATTGATCAGAAAAGCTGATCGTAGACTTAAACTAGACTGTTAAGAGACAGATTATTTTCTGATCACTAAAATAACATCTGCACAGATGTTTTAGTCCTGACAGTCTAAATATGCGACAGATCAATAATCAAATGTCTACCTTGTGTTTCTATTTACTGATTAAAGTTTCATTTATAGTTTAATCAGCAAACTGACATGATGACAGCTTTTCATTATAATTTTACTGCATTTCATGTGAAATAATTGAGTCATATGGATGTTAAACCATAAACACACCATTTACACTAACTAGTATGTGCAATGTCCAAAACTCTGACATATCACTAATCTACTAGGTGCATCTTTTTTCCTTTTACATACTAAGTGTGCATAACATAATCATATAGACAAAATAATTCAACACAAGAGGTGCAAATGTAATATCCAATGTCTCAGGGAATAAGTGGTACAATATTTAGCACACATATCTAAACTATGTATAGCGAAATTACTTGTATACATATCTATACAGCTTATTTATTAGGCTACTATGTTTACTTCTTTTTTTAATTTTATTTTTATTACTTTTGTGTGTTTTCCTACTGTCTTCCTATTAAATTGCGACCCAGATATACGCACAAGAATTCCAATGTGCTTGTACTTAATTGCACCTGTGCAAATGGCAAATAAACTCTATTCTATTCTATCTTCTGTGGAGTTTTTTAACAACAAACAACCGTTACTGGAAACTGAGAACAAAATAAAATTTTATTTAATCTGCATCTGACCTCGCAGGATGCGAGTATGTGCGACATCCAGTACAAACGGCAGCTTGAATGCTGCTAGAAACGTTAGAAACTGTCCGACTTCATAGCGGACTTTCAGCCACTCCCCCTGCTGCGGCCGCCTGTTCTCGTCTCTTTTCCAGGCGAGGCGCATTTCATCTCGGACGAGCCTTGTGTTATATGGATACTGTCTGCATCAGCAACCCAAATACTAAATATAAACAACATAACACGGGATATTCTTCCTCAAAAATAAGATAATATTTTCAATGTGTAAAATGTAAAGCCTGAAGCTATTTAAGAAAGCGCAAAACCTGCTTCCATTGTATTAAAGCATGACTGAGAATAAGATGCACAGACCGTATAGCGATGGGCGTGTGCTCCGTGTGACCGACATCTGCCTACAACCAACCAGAACGCAGAATCTTTCCTCACTTCACAGGAAGTACGTAGCATTGTCACGTAATGGGTTTATATAGGGTCAAACGGAAGCGTTTGGGCGCCATTTCATTGCGGAGTTCCTCGGTGGTGTTTTAGTGGAAGTGCAGCGTCAACAGCGGTGGAAAATTGGATCGTAACAACATTCCGCCCTCTGCCCGATGGAAGCGGCCGTCAACCCGGCTCACGACAGGTTATACCCGTATTAAGTTTGATCAAATGGAGGAAATGTAATCGGTTTTACGGTGCATATGAAGGACCAACGTTAAATGCAATCATACTGCTACGTTATTGTTACCGTTAGCCTCTCAGTAACAACGCTAGCTTAACATAGACTGATTTAGCTAGCGTTTACTGCAGACTATCTTAGCACGACTTCTTTAACGTCAGCTATACTGTAGTTAAATGTATTGACGCGTTGCGTGAATATCATTTTTTTTAGTATTGAGCTTCACAAATTAGGTGGCACAGTGAATGCAAATGACAGCTGCAGCCCCACCGGCTCGGTCAGCCGGCTGCACCCCGCCGGCTTTCTGTCATTTGGGTCATTCATTGCTGAGACACCCAGCTATAGCTAATTCCGCTGCTCATGAGACTGTCACATAAAATAATTGGTAGTTAATAAACAGTTTGTCCTGTATGCGCATACACACAGTCTAAAGGTAACTATGTACAGTTTGCTAACCGTTAGATTTTGTCTGCTATTGTTGCAGTGCACTGCCGCTAGCTAGCACACTGCTAGCTTAGCTTCCAGCTCACAGTATTTGTTTGCTGTGGCAAAATGGCTAGAATTGACTGATAGATTCATATTTAAATCTTTTTATAAAGCAGTACCGCTATATAAAAGCTTAACGTTTTTGTATTTTTCTGACAGAGGATCACCGTACGTCCTTCGCTTCTGTCATTGTGAGGCAGTGTTTACAAACAGTGAGGGCGGGGCGTCCAAACCACGCGATCACCAGCTGTTGGCTTGTTAATCATAGAGTCTGACTTTTCTGTCATCGTTTTGATAAATGATGAAAATGCTTTCTAGGCTGTGCATGTGAGTTCTGCATAACACACTTTCTTATAATCTGTAGTTTTAAAACGGTGTGCATAGCTTTAACTACCTATTCTTTCTGTAACGTCCTTATTTACTTAAGTTGCTTGGTTACTTTATTACTCACATGTTGACTTGTTGTTCTTTTTCCTTACATGCCACTGTGCTGCTGTAATAGCTGAACGTGTTATCTCAAACCGCAAAGCCATTACGATTTTTTTTAACAAAATCCTCTGTTTTTTAGTTTTGACATTTTCAGTTTTGTTATTAAAATAGCTTTCTTGTAAATACATTTCTCACACATCAAGATGAAATTTTGAAATGTTGTTTTGTCAGATAGCCAAAACCTAATGATATTGAGTTTACTGTTTCACACAGAAAAAGAAGTCCTTATCTTTGAAAAGCAAATATTTTTGTTTAAATTACTAAAATAATTATTTGATTATTAAAATAGTTGCAGAGTCATTTTGTGATTACTTGCAGCTGTACACATTAGTGATCTCTGTGGCTTGAAAATAGAAAAAATAATTAGTATTTTGTGTGTTTTGCTGTTAAATAATCATTCTATAAAGAAAACAACAGTTGACGAAAATGTTGAATTGACATTTATCCCCAAAAAAAAACTAAATTTATAATAACTTAATAATAACTATTATAAGTTTGTTTTCAGCTGGTGAGGACACATGCAATGGCAATCCACATAACTGTGCTAAAAGTAGCAGCTCATTGATAAAATCCTTCTTGTCTAGATGGCAGTTTGCTGACTGGGAGAACAGAGCCACATTTCACATGTGTATTAAACATGTGCAGTAGAGGCTGTCTGCACCTTTTGATATTGACAGACTTTCACTGCATGCATTCATGCAAGCACTGATCTTCAAGTGTGTGGAAGATCAGTGAATCAGTGGTGGCATCAATAAAGGTGGCAAAGGTCAGCAACTTAAAAGTACTATTTCCTTCACCATCAGACATCTTTCTGCCTCTTGCACTGAAATACGGTCACTGTCCTCTTTTTTTTTTTCCTTCTTTTTTTAAATTAGTCTTTTATCATAATTATCTTTTTTTTTATGTGAGGTTGCATTTCTATACTGTTTTTACACCCAGAAAAATACATCTTTTGTGTCATCATATCCTTGTCCTCTGGTCTTTCTGTTTTCCTCACTCTAGCTCTCTGGTTGGGTTGTCCAGTGGAGGGATGGATCAACACACCAGCTCTAGCAAGCGCATTCGCAAACCATCCCTGCTGTATGAAGACTTTGAGAGCCCCTCTCTGCCGCATGCAATGCCCCAGGGCCCCCCCGCCCCACCACACCCCCCAGTTAAGGATCCTAGCCGGCCAGGTCGCATGACCAACCAGCTCCAGTACCTCCAGAGGACCCTGAAGAAGTCTCTTTGGAGGCACCACTTTGCCTGGCCTTTCCATGAGCCTGTGGATGCCTATAGGCTTAACCTTCCTGTAGGTCAAATGTTGTAGCATAATCAGACAGACTTTCATTTTCATTTGATGAGTTTTATGTGTTTCTGTAACTCATGGTATGGTATTTAGGCTCAGATGTTAAAGGAAAGATCCCATATTGGATGTTTTCTTTTCTGCTGGATTTGTAGAATTTCCATTTGGTTAGTTGATGGTTTTCTGAAATCCTGGCTTGTGTCTCAGTTTTCTGCTTTTCGGGCCATGTTGGAAAGATGTGTACATTTTAACATGATATTTTTTTGGATTGGAGTGTTTTTTTGTAAATCAATACACATAAAATTATGAATGAACTAACACAAGTTAATAAACATTTTTTCTTTCCTTCTGTCTTTTTCAGGATTACCATAAAATTATCAAACAACCCATGGACATGGGGACCATCAAAAAGCGTCTAGAAAACAATTTTTACCGGAGTGCAAGTGAGTGCATACAGGACTTCAACACAATGTTTACCAACTGCTACATCTACAACAAGGTAGGTTAAAAGGTGAAATACAGATTGTGTTTATTTTCTTTTTAATTTCTCCCATATTCATTTCTAATAAAATGCCTTTATTCTAACGCTTACATTAAATATCAATAATAAGTGAAGCTTGGTCACAGCAGGCAAAACAACAGGGTTGTATAAAGCTTCACAAAATTGGGGCAGTACAGGAAACAGCAGTATTTATCTAGAAAACGTGTTGGAGGTTTGCTTTTCACCCAACAGTGTGTAAAGTATGTGTATGCAGCTTGCCAACAAACACAGCAACGTTTAGGAGTAAACAACTCACATGCTTACTGAAACCAAATGTAGTTTTGTACCAGCTTTGAACTGAACCGACAAAACGTATAGTCTTTGCTCAAAATCTGGGCCCAGGTGTGGACACAGGAAATTTCTTAGCATAGTGAGAGATGACAGATGAGTTTTAGACCATTCCTCTGTTTCCCATGAGAAAATGTTCATCTGATACGCTCCTATTATCCTGTGTAATAACAGAACATGTGCTGACTTGCTTATTCTAGTACTGTGTTTTCTTGCGTGTGAGGCAAGAAATTAACATTAAAAGGTCAACTTGATTAGATGCTAACAATACTTTTTTATTATAACAGGTATAGTACATATTATATTATTTTTTGACAGTGGCTCAATTTATCCAGGAGGTAGTTGCTGAGAATGTTTTGTTCACTACTAACTAGGGTTCAGTGGAAGATCCTTTGTATGTTTCATCAGATATTTTTCATTTTTCATTTTAACAAGTAATGCCAATTTGTATCCAACAAATGTTTACCGTTTTTAATTTTTTTTAACACATTTTACTGAAAAGATCAACACTTGATTAGAGTGTTAATAAGTAAGCTGAGCTACATTAATTTATATGCTGAAATAAAAATGTGTGTCAGAACAGCATTTTGTTTTGGACTATTACAGCTGTTATGGTTTCTTTCTGTTGTTCTAACATCTTTATGAACTGGTTTCTTGGTTAGCCAACAGATGACATTGTGCTGATGGCACAGTCCCTAGAGAAGATCTTTCTCCAGAAGGTGGCCCAGATGCCACAGGAGGAAGTTGAGCTTCCTCCTCCAGCTCCACGAAACAAGAACAACAGGGGAAGAGGTCGCAAATCTAACAGTGAGTTAGTGGCAAAATCTTAGTTGGTTGTACAGTTTATAGTTCAAGTTTACAACTAAAGTTCCTAGAATCTTTTTTATTATAACTATAGAAATTGCATTTCAAGCAGCATGATGGAATCAATGTAAAAAATCTGTACATGTGTCCAGTGATACATTACATTTCATCATTCTGCATCTGAATCTCTCTTTTAGCATCGGGAGCACAGCAGGTGCCAGCAGTGTCACAATCAGCCTACTCCCCTTCTTCCTCTGACACTGGTGACTCCATGTTGGCCAATTCTCCTCAGACTGTTCGGACCAAAAGTCTTCCTCCTGCCAATATCATGGGCCTGCCCCCTACACAGCCTACAACTAAGGTACATGCCCTGAAATGCATTACTGGTAGTAATAATGACACCAGCTGACTATCTAATGTTAGCTCCCTCCGCTGGGACAGACTAAATAGAGTAGAACCTACACACAATTCAGTCAATTTCCACAGCATCACACCTTGTAGCTAGAGTATCGCTCAACAAACACAGAGCTCAGATCAGTGTGCAGTGAGTATTTTTGTTTTCAATCAGTTTTGGGATAACTGTGATTTCCAACCTTTTTTATTCTCGTAGAAGAAAGGTGTAAAACGTAAGGCAGACACCACCACCCCTTCCACCATGGGCTTGACTGTGGGCATGTCAGGTGTGGGAATGCCGGGACCAGTGCACATGGTAGGCCTGGGAAAAGGAGGACATGGGGGTCAAGTCCATGACACCTCCATGCACACAATCTCCTCCATGGGAGGCATGAACCTAGATACTCCACCTGGAATGAGCCTAGTCAGGAGCTCTGGAGGTCCTGTTCTTCTTCAGCCCCTGACGGCCAGCACTGCACGAAGAGTGGGCAGCGGACGCCCCATTAAACCTCCCAAGAAGGACTTGCCTGATTCTGTTCAGGCTCAGCCCTCGAGGAAGGGCAAACTGAGCCCTCAGCTGAGGTACTGCAGTGGCCTGCTGAAGGACATGTTGTCAAAGAAACATGCAGCATATGCCTGGCCTTTCTACACACCTGTGGATGCAGCTGCATTGGGACTTCATGACTATCATGATATCATAAAGTGCCCCATGGACCTCAGCACCATCAAGGTGACTTTTCATGTACTTTTAATCCCTGAATAGAGTAACGGACAATCAGTATTGATTCTGCTGTGCTAATTGTTAGGGTATATACTGTATGACATTGGTTCTCAAACTATGGTACGCGCACCACTTGTGGTACGCAGGAACACCTAAGAATTTTTGACGAAAATTAAATAATAACATTAAAGACAAAACACTGCTATAATTTACAGGTGAACTGTCTCCGCTCACTGGACAACGTCTGACTGTCAGGATTTTATACACCTTACATCTCCATAAACATTACTAACAGCTTTAGAGTCACAACACCGCATCCTGATCTCTCAGGCTGTTTTTACGCACGGTCACATGGACAGAAACATCCTTATTCACAGACATCGCTGAAATCTAGTCGCTGAAGTCTGTTGGTTAATAAGCTGCTTTGAATCTCAGTGTGTTCCTCTCTGGCAGCTCAAATAAAGCCACCAGATCATCATAGTTTACAGGTGAACTGTTTCCGCTCACTGGACAATGTCTGACTGTCAGACTTTTATACACTTTACATCTCCATAAACATTAACAACAGCATTAGATTCCCAATACGGCATCTCAAATTACAAATGTTAGCCTAAATTAATTATACAGTGTTTTCATGCACATGATGTAGCCAAAATCTGGTATCTGGATATCTGTCATAAATGAGAGCCATGTCCAGTTTTATTGGGGACGTTTAATTCAGACACAATATGAGCAGACAATCCCAAAACACAGGTCGGTAACAACGCTAAATTGATTGAAGTTGGTTCCCGCGGACACGCAGAAGGCAGACAGCTGTACAGCTGTGTGCGCACACTTCACCCGTTTGATTTTTCACGGTCACATGGACAGAAACAGACATTGCTGAAGTCTAGTCGCTGAAGTCTGTTGGTTGATCAGGATGTGATGGTTAATCACCTATTTCTGAATTGAGAGGGGGCCAACGGGTGATCTCACGGGTAAAGTGTGGGCATTAGCGCACAGCTGTACAGCTGTCTGCCTTCTGCACGTCAGCGAGAACCAAGTTCTATCAATTTAGCGACTTTATTACCGGTGGTGAAACGGAGTCATGTGATCATTGTTGCTACGTCTGATTGGTGAA
>JAUMHL010000009.1:4642480-4654367 GCA_032362345.1 Sandelia bainsii | reverse complement strand
GGTCATAATGGTGGTACTTGGAGAGCCAAATATTTTTTGAGGTGGTACCCGGTGTAAAAAGTTTGAGAACCACTGCTGTATGATATATTGAAGAAATAGACAAAGTCAAATGTGTCATACACTAAAATTTTGATCTTTTCTAAATTATCATCAGAGGAATATGGACTGTCGTGAATACAGGGATGCTCAGCAGTTTGCGAGTGATGTCAGACTCATGTTTTCCAACTGCTACAAGTACAACCCACCTGACCATGATGTTGTGGGAATGGCACGGAAGCTGCAGGTGAGTTTAGGTGTCTATTTCTGCTTTATAAACATTCAAACTGAAAGACTGCATCAGACTGTGAGTAAAATCTTTGTTTGATTTTTATTCTTTATTTAATTATTATTTTTTAACTTTTTTTTTTTCTTTACACAACAGGATGTGTTTGAGTTTCGTTTTGCCAAGATGCCAGATGAACCACATATGGATCATCCAGCCATGACGATGACTGGCCACCCAACGTCCTCTTCTTCCTCTTCTTCATCTTCCTCGTCCTCATCTTCCTCCACCTCTGAGAGTGAGCCCAGCAGTGAGAGTGAAGAGAGTGAGAGTAGCCCCAGCTCAGACAGTGAGGAAGAGCGGGCACATCGCTTGGCTGAGCTACAGGACCAGGTGTGCACACAAGTAAGACCTCCAGTACTTTTTATTTATCAAGGTGTTTCTGTTGCGACAAATTTCACATGGAAACAAAAAGCGTTTTCAATGAAAATCTTTTAAAATTGAATTTTCTTATAGCTTCGCGCTGTACACGAGCAGCTGGCTGCCCTCTCCCAAGGCCCCATTGTCAAGCCAAAGAAGAAGAAAGAGAAGAAGGACAAAAAAGAGAAGAAGAAAAAGAAGAAGCTGGATAAGCGAAGTCGTGGAAGCAGAAGCAGAGCTGACTCGGAGGAATGGAAGATGCCTGGCAAGATGCTGAAGAGCAAATCTGCCAAAGCAGGTGGCTCTCAGGCAAAGAAAAGCCAGGGGAAGAAGAGTCTCAAGAACAGCAAGTTAGTATTAAATTATTTACCAGCCTTACCAGTTAGCTTACAATTTTGTCATCTTCACATTCATTTTTAGACAACAATAAACATATCACTGCCAGTTGAGAATGTCAAACTGGTGATATCAACCTTTTATCCTGACGTTACCTCTTAATTTCTTTTTTTTCTTCTCAGGACCACAAAGAAACCATTTTACCCTCCGGTGGCCACCTCCATGCTGCCACACTACGACTCGGAGGAAGAGGAGGAGATTGTGCCTATGTCATACGATGAAAAGCGCCAGCTGAGCCTCGACATCAACAAGCTGCCAGGGGAGAAGCTGGGTCGTGTTGTGCACATCATCCAATCCAGGGAGCCCTCACTGAGGGACACCAACCCAGAGGAAATAGAGATTGACTTTGAAACACTCAAACCATCCACACTGAAAGAGCTGGAGCGCTACGTCATGACCTGTCTGAGGAAAAAGCCCCGTAAACCTTATGGTGAGCAAGGTAAATGAAATGTCCACCATGCAAATACTAGCACATTTTTAGATTAATCCTGTCTCGTTTAAAGCCTTTTATGTAAAGTACATGTTGCATTACTGATGTTTTAATGTGCCAGTTTAACAATACCTAGTGTGTGATGCAGCTTTCTCTTTGGCCATATTTGGGAGCAGGGCTGTACTTACCAGACTTTTGTAGCTAAAATGCAAGTTGCATTGTTGCAACACAGCATAATAGGAAATAGAGATCTTGTTTGATAGAATTTTATTTAGAATTCACTAACCCTAACCCTGTTCCAAATCTCAATATGCATTAGTAGGTCACAGTTATCCTGAACGTGCTATATTGCACCAAATTGACAGGCATCTAATAATGTCAATTAATTCTCTTGACTTTCGTAATATTCACATTCATTTTTCCACTTTTTTCTCAGTGAAAGAAGAGAGTTTTCCTTGTAATTCCTGCTGGATGAGCTCCAAAAACCAATATAATGATGTTTAAAGTAGATCATGAATTTGCAAAGTTAGTTTGCACTATGCTGCAAGTCAGTACTGTCAAGCATTAAGCATATAATCACTGACATGTTGTGGAAAATCTTGCTATCGTCTTCCAGCTGATTTCTATATTAATGACAGTATTACCTGCACTCATCCTAAACTAATGTTGAAATGAAGTGTGAAGTTTATTTAATCCTGCAACAAACCAGTATTAATGTAATGAACAATCATATCTTTTCATGTATTTGCAAAAACATTTTTTGCCTTAACTTTAAGAAGAGCCATGTCAGTTGTGCAGTAAGCAAAGCATAAAGCTAAACTTATAGTTTAGCTCTGTCTCTAAAAAGAACTAATGTGGAGAATTAGTGTATCCACAGAAAATTAATCAATTTCATTCAACACATTTGTTCATTTTTAAATATTATTTTTTCAAACTGCCAAACCTTATCTAGTTACCCCTTTTTTATTATAAGGGTGTGTTGTTTGTCTTTGGTTTACGCAAAAATATAGAACAACACAAGCTATTTGAAATGTTGTCTTGGCCTTAAGGAAATTGTGATGGGAATTTCTCACATGTTTCTGTCATTTCACAGGCCAAACATTTAGGAGCTCCAATTAAATAACCAATAGATATGACAGTGTACCATGATGGTTTTGGACCACCCTACCTTTGGAAATAAGACCTGGTTTTGCCAGACTACTCCATAACACACTAAACAGAAACTGCAGCTCATTAACACAAGTGCATAAATCACTGCATTACGAGGTGTTCTATCACAGCCTTGTCATCTTCTCAGCAGCAAAGAAAGGCGCTGTTGGCAAGTCTAAAGAGGAGCTGACTCTGGAGAAGAGACAGGAGCTGGAAAGGAGGCTGCAAGATGTCAGTGGACAACTCAATTCTGTCAAGAAACCTACAAAACCTAAAGGTGAGCTCCCACATCATCTGCTTAAATATACTCATGTTCACATTATGTTGCTGTTGCTGTTACAAGGCCACCACTCACATTTAACTCAAATAAAAAGTGAATCAGTTTATTCCTTCAGAATGTATTTGTTATTATACTGTACATTTCAATTCAATTTCATTTGTACTATTGTAAGAACAACTGTAGATTTGAGAGTGTATAGTTCTTTCTTTTTGCCTCTGTCTTGTGCATCCATAATACTCTGATTCATTGACTCGTACTTACTCTTCTCTCCTCAGTGGAGAAGCCCAGCGCTGTAGAGACTCACACCCAGCCGTCACGCCTCAGTGGCAGCAGCTCCAGCTCGGACTCATCTTCCTCCTCCTCTTCATCCTCATCCTCAGACACCAGTGATTCAGACTCGGGTTGAGATCTTTAGCACTGGTTCAGAGAGAAAGCACTAATAACTCAGGGACTTGGGCTGGCCCAGGACATAACAAACCCTGAAATAGTAGTGAGCTGAGATATTCGATACCACGGCAAAACACTCGAAGTGAACTGCTAAAATGTTTTGAATGTGTGGGACTGAGGGATATGAAACGTCTCTGGATAATTGTAGAACCCAAACACTAAATGCCTTGGTTTCTCCCTCCTCTCCTTTGTAAATACTTGTACAAATTTATGTTTCTTTTATAAAGAAGAATTTTATGGTGATCCCCTAAAGAGGGAAGTGGAGGATGTGGAAAAGGATGTGGAAAGATGGGCCTTACTCCAGATTTGCTTTGGCTGGCCTTCTACTGTGTCCTCTGTGGTGAGGGAATGGAAGAGTGTTTATTTATTTGCTTTCTTTACTCATATTTCCTCAGATGTTACTGGAACCAGCAACCTTTTGATGCTCTTCTAACGTCTGGCCTTCTGCGACACTTAATTTTAGATCAACCCGCTAGACTCTGCCATAGTTACCCAGATTGTTAATAATGGTTAAATTATTTGATGTTTCCTTCTAGTGTTCGCAGGTCTAAGAGCTGTTGAGCAGTAAATAAAGCAAAACTATGGTGAATACCATAAGTGTAATGTTGGTTACAGTTTGAGGTCTGTATCATCAGTTTGACATTTAGCTTCATGTCTGTAGTCTGTTTTAGAGCCTGTTTATGAAAACAAGGTGGGTTGATACAGTATAGAAATGACTTAACGTACTGTAATTATAAAGTTCGCCATTAAGGTACATAATCGTTTTATATTTATTTTCATGGCTGCACCATTGTCCTAATAACCGACTGGTCATTTTAAGACTGGCTCATCTTACGAACACTAATTGAAATACTGTCCATCTTCAGTATTTCACCAGTTCTTACATCTCTGCTTTGATATTCTCAACATTTCAGTTCGTTACATCAAAGAGTCGTTTACGTGTGCTGAACACAAGCTGCTGAATGTTATCAGAGTATAGTGCAGGTTTCTGATTTCCACATTAATCTCTTCAACGTGTAGTATTGCATTAACATTTATGTAGCACTTGATGGCTGCTCAGCACTTTCTGGAGCAAACTGAATAAACTGAAGGTGAATAATGCTACAAGTTTCCCTCACACAACCAGGGAAATCCTCATAGTCCATGCGTAGTGGAAACTGTTGTTGAATGTGCTGTGAAAGAAGATATGCTTGTACATTATTAAACTGTATTTGCTGTATTTCTGCTGTTCAGTCTCTATCAATTAAGCTGTTTCCCTATTTTTTATTTTTACATACTGTTATTCCTCACTCCAGTCAACTGTCTTCGTTTCCTGAACAGCGTTACTGCCTCTGGTTAAGCTGGTTGCTTTCGCTCAGAAGCATACCGTTCATTTGACAACTGTTCAATAAAATGTTCTCTTCTGTAGAAGGAGTTTCACTTTTGTCTTGCTGTGTGGGATATTGTGATATTTTCAATTTCTATTTTAAAACTTTGCCCTATTTTTTTTATTGTCTCCATCATTTTGAAAACTAGATTAATCAAAGAAATAATCATGACACTGATTAGTACTTCAAATGAATGCAAATTATTGCTCTTTTGTCTTTTTGTTCTTTTAAATGCTTAAAATAACTGTTATCCAAAAAGTATTTAATTACTGAATAGTGAATTGTGATTGGACTATAAAATTATTTTGTAGCTTTAAAGACCATTGAATCACTGTAAACTCCATTTTCACTTGTGTCCGTGTGAGTATCTGTTGTTATCACCTTCCTCTGGCAGGTGGCAGCAGTTAGTCGTGTCAAAATCTAAATGAAATGTGAGGTACAATCATTGATTGGTTTGTGGTTTAAGGAAAATCATTTGAGATTATTTGTCTTGTTGTTCTGTCTGGGAGTTACAGGCGGTGAAACCTCAATTTGGACAACCTGAGGAGCAACATGGTGATAAATCTGCTCCCAGTGCTGCCGCTTTTTTGTCTTACAAGGTAAGTAGAGGTATGTTTTTGCAATTTAATGTACATTATTTTTGAATGTTAGGAGTATTTTGTTATTCAGATATGTAAATGTCAAATACGAAGAATATGAAACCTCTGAGGAGCAGAAATGCTCAGATGTTTTCCTTAAGTAAAAGCATGAATTCAACAATACAAAAATACTCCATTACAAATAATAATAATAATAATAATGGCCCTTGTGTTTATATAGTGTGTTAAAACTGCTGCGTCAGTGTGTAAGCAGACTTTTGCTGAGGTAGAGAGTTTTACTTTATACACAGTTGGTACATTAGTTCAGTGGTTCCCCACCTATGCTTCCAACTCTCCCAAAGGAAAGTGATTAATGGGAGGGGGAAAAGATAAAACCATGGCCTTAGTCTAACCTTTGCTTTTGTTTTTCATTTCAAATAATTTAGCTCCTTTTCGCCTGCAACCTTTATTCATGAAACCAAGTAAAAAATTTAGAGGTCAACTTTTAACAACTGAAAAAGTTTTAACCTTGACAGCTCCTGAAACTTGCAAAGGGACATAGTCCAACAATGTTGGGAACCACTGGTTTAATCTTTAACGATGTGCTGAATTCTATAAACTCATCCATATTGCATGTTAGTTCTCGAGGCCTTGTACTACTCATTTCCCCCCATTGCCTTTTGTTCAAGACCAAGATCTAGATCTGGATCGAGTAATAGTCAGATGTATCTGATGCTGCAAATTGAAGGTTTCAAATAACAAGTGAACAGGAACCATTAGTAAACAGTGAAGAAACACACGACTGTCACCATCTTTACAAAATTCAAAGATGATAGCCTATTCCCAAGATCTAAAGTCAATCAAGCTGCTATTGTGTAATGGGAGCAACAATAACCAGTGTCATTAAATACAAGTTAATGAGATGAGTGTTCTGGTGTATTCTTAAGAGACAAACAGGTGCCAGCAGGGAAATCCCCGTGAGCTGCAATGAACCTCTCTGGGTGTATAATCACGCTTGTATTGTCAGTGCAGGTTAAGGCGTCTGTCACTGTTTATTGTGCAGCTCCTCATCAGGGAGTTTTCATTCATTAGCATGTGCTCTGTGATACTCCTACAGCATGAGTCTCTGCCAATCTCCACGCTAATTTGCAATAGACTTACACTAAAATTATCTTTGTCTTTATCATGTTACATATATTTTTAACTTCAACATTATAGTACCAGTTTCTGCGTTGCTGCATTTCCATTCTCTGAGATTAATTATGACTCTGAGGTAGCTTGTAAAAAGTGTCCTAATGCATATAATTTATAAAGGATGATGACAGTTACACTTCATCACCTTTTTACATACTTTTGTCCGAAGCTATTTTTCATTTTTGAATTTGGACTTGGCCGTGCATCTCCAGTTAAGGAACATCAAACGAGTTAAATTAAACAATATGGCAAGAAACATAACAAAATGTTTTTCCGAGTTTGGCGTGGAGGAATAGCTTTGAGATAAATTAAACTTAATTATCTTATGGAAGTATTTGTGGTAGTATTTATGGACAGTATTTTAAAGCCCATGATGATGTTCTACAAACACATTGGTGTCCACATACTTTTGCATTTTTGCACAGACATTCGTGTTTGCTGAAGGTTCAATCTGAATTTGGTGATCAAACTTTTTTGATCTCTCATATACTAATGTATTCAGACCCTTAATTCAGTACTTTGATGAAGCCCCTTTGGCAGCAATTACAGATTCAAGTACTCCTGCTTCTTTCACCTGGAGTTGGGCAGTTTATCACAGTTTTTCATGGCATATCCTCTGAAGCACTGTCAGATTGGACAAGATTCATCTGTAAACTGCCATCTTCAGGTTACAGTTGTCCTGTAAGATAGCATGTATTTAGGTGATCAGCAGAGTGACTTGTGTTTTCATCAGCCACAAATGCACTTTGTAACCAGTGCTCATTGTTTATTAGTTATACCAAGACAAAACTAATCCAAACTTATGCAAATGTTCTACAGTAAATCTTAGAACTAATTTTCCACAGAAATTAGTTGAATATTAAATATCAGCAAGTGATAACTGGCAAGATATTATTGGCAGAAAATGTTAGCTTCATGCAGCTTCACTGAAAAAATATAAAGATTTGTATCACCTTTTAAAAACTTATATCAGTAAGAACTTTGTGTTATGTATGTTTCTTTGCCACCGAGGTTTGATACACACAGACAACTAGAAGCCAACACATTGTGCCAGGTGTAGCATGCAGCAATACAAACGCCTGAATGTCATTGTCAGATGTGTGATCACCTTTATCTCTTGTTTCCTCTGGGAGTGAGATTCCATTTCGTCCTCATCAGAGTTTTATTTATTTTTTATTATCCCTGCAGTGGTTTATGTTGTCTGTGTTTCTTTTTTTCACTGAATCTAAGCCTGAGCCAAAAACATGAAGTATTTGCTTCTTGGCAGAGAATCAGATATCTATACAGTACAGCAGTTAGCTTAGCTTAGTACAAAGCCTGAAACGAGGGACCAGCCTGGTGCCTTTAAAGATTAGACTGATTTATGGCTTACTGTATTTGTCATGCAAAAACACATGTAGAGAAGCTGAAAATGTCACTGTATGTATTTTTGCACTGAATGTCAAAGTACATGCAAAACACATTAAAATGAAAGAGAAAAAAAGTCAACATTACATTCTTGCTGGTGTATTCAACAACACATCATCAGAGCAGCTTGTGTGATCACTGGCACATTCACAAAATCACCATCAATTATCACGGCACCGACTAAGCTTTTGAGCAGATCACTGCCCAACACAAATGATCAGTAAATAATGTTTGTCATGTCTGCTAGCTTGTGTTTTAATACTGGCACAAAATGCCGATGCTCCCAACTGCCATTATTCTCTGAATTGATTTGGCTTGGGTCTGAATCTAATTGTTTTCACAGTGATGGATGGGATAGCTGCCATAATATGGAAGTGTGTAGAGCCTTTGAGGGGTGAAGTTTAGATCTCAAACAATGAAATCCATAATAAAGCATCTTTGATTTTGGCATAACAGTATATATTCAGTAATGGAAAAATAATTCATACCGTGGTCTTACAGTAATGCAACAGGGATATCTACCTATCTGTCTTTAAAGAAAATGCAGTGCTTTGAGTTTAAATTACATGGGAAGAGTGATGCTAAACTCACCTAATTTGTTTTGCTAATGAATCTGTACCATCACCATCACCTTTGTCAGAGCTGGGGAGCAGGCTGCCCTGGTCAAAAGAACACCGGCAGGCATCCTGACCTCTGCTAGAGACTGGCAGCTGTTGGTGGACCTCGAACGGCAGTTGAAGTTCCCCAGCCACATTGCTGCCACCACCCTTCGACCAGACATTGCCCTTGTGTCTGAGGCTACCAAACAAGCCGAGGCTTGAAACTCCCAATGATTCCAGGTACATCACTGATGATGTGTCCAGTTGCATCAGCAGATGTATTTACACAGTGTACTGCTAAGATTTCTAAATAACTGCAAGCATGACCTAAAAAGAGCTATGATAAAACCAATCATACCTGTTAATCTCACCACTGCAAGTGAACTATATGCATCATTTAGTGTACAAGAAAGGATGCAGTTTCTTTTTTTTTTTATATTTTAAGAGGTTTAAAGAGCATAATTGAGTTTTGTCCAATGCAAGCAGTGGATGATGATGGACTTTATTTGCTGTACAAACTCGTCACCTCTGCTGTTTTACTCTTCAGTTCACCAACATGCACTGTATTAAACCATACACATCATTTAACTGGATTTCGACTTAATGTGGCTCATCTGTGTAGCTTCTATCATTGTCACTTGGAGGAGCTGAGGCCTGAACATAAATATATCACCTACAAGCACTGAGAAATGTGAAAGGGTGAATTTTCTCAAAACGCCTGCCAAACATAGTCTACTTAAGAGTACAGTACATTAAATGAATTGTTCCAGGAAGAGGTGCTTGGACAAAAACTCAATTCAAGAAACCAAAAGGTTTCTTATAATCTATATGATCATGATGACCATATTGCTGGTGGGTTTTTTTATGATAAATTGCCATTTAAAAAAGTCATTTAAATGTATATGGCTTGGTTGTAATTACAGTATTTGTAATGAAATTATTACAGTACAGTATGGAAAGTATCTCGTTTTATGAGTATACTACAAAGCTACAATATGTCCTCAAAACTCCCATGTGTTGAGTTAACCTCTCTGAGAGCCTCACCAAGAACCAATTTGAGCTTTGCCATTTTTTTTCTCCTTTTGGCTTGTTCCATGGGGGTTGCCACAGTGGATCATGGATACCTTCTTCACCGGGCTTGGGACAGGCACTCAAAGTGCACTGGCTTGTGTCACCTTGGTGGCTGTGTTTTTTTTTTTATATCTTGGGGGTTCAGTGTCTTGTCCAGGGATACTTTGAGATATGGCCAGGGCTAGTCAGGTTGTTAACCAACCCTGGTAGGGTACCCCCCTGGACAGGGGGCCAACATACAGAGACAAACATTCATGAAGGTCCTTCTTGCTGTGAGGAGACAGTGCTAACTACTGCCCCACCATGCTGTCCTTATCTTTGTATGTGTATGTGGGCGGCTGTAGCTCAGGAGCTAGAGCGATCGTCTACTAATCGTGGGATCGATGGTTCGATTCCTGGCTCCTCCTGTCATATGTCAAAGTGTCCTCGGGCAAGACACTGGACCCCACATTGTCCATGGTGTGTCAGGGTCAGGTCAGCTGAATGGCAGATCTGCTATATGTGTATGACTGTGTGTGTGTGTGTGAATGGGTGAATGAGAAGCGATGTAAAAGGGCTTTGAGTACGGTAGAAAAGCTCTATGTAAGTTACCATTTACATGTTAGATCAGTTATAGTCTTGAAATTATGATGAACTCTGCTTTTAAAAAAAGATAACATGCAATTTCTAAGGATTGTCTTATCTTCATGTACCCGAGGAACTGGATATCTAACTATACTGTTTATTATTATGGGATGCCAAGTCAAAGACAGGGAACTCTCGTCCAATGACAGTAGGGATTGTTTGCAGCACCCTTGTGATCCGTAACAGGAAAAGTGGTTAAGATAATGCATGGATGGATTATAGAATCTGTGAGCAGATTAAGAGTCCACTGTCAATATCTCTCTCACTTAGACACCTTTGCATTGAGTGATAAATTCTAGAAGAAGTCAGTGGGGATCATCTTATTCTTTAATGATTTTATTGCAGCTGCTGGTAGAGCAGTTTACTTTTGTTGGAAACAGATCTGCTGACTTCAGTGTTGGTATTACAGAACCGTTTTCTTTGTGCAGTGTTCATTCTGTTATAAGAAGAAGATATACGATATAAGATATAAGATATAAGACGTGATGACAGAAGCCAGACTGTGAAAATTAGTGCAGTTAATTTATGAAATAAAGCAGGCCCTTGGGTTTTATAACATATTTGCAGGTTTGACTTTAGCCCATTACGCAGACAAGGACAAATATAATCCATCCATTTTCTTAACCGCTTGTCCTCGTAAGGGTCATGGGGGGTGCTGGAGCCTATCCCAGCTGTCATCAGGCGAGAGGCAGGGTACACCCTGGACAGGTCGCCAATCCATCGCAGGGCCGACACATGGACCATGCACACTCACATTCACACCTACGGACAATCTTAGAGTCACCAATAAACCTAACATGCATGTTTTTGGATGGTGGGAGGAAGCCGGAGTACCCGGAGAGAACCCACGCAGACATGGGGAGAAAAAAATAAAAATCCATCACTGAACTCTGCTGAAAGCCTGAATAGAAGGATAAAAGGTGACAACTTCAGTTTTCTCCAGTACAAAAACTCTCCAAAAACTATTCAGCCCATAATAAAGAGGGAAAATAGTCTCTCAACCTACAGACTACAGTGCCTGACCTAAAGTGGGAGATAAATGGTATCGTGGGAAGGTGACATGCTGTTGTTTAATCATGGAACTGTCCCCCAGCATGACGTTAGAAACTCAACTTAAATTTGGGGCATACTCTAAATGTATGCATGTGGCAATAGAGTCTAGTAATATACTCAGCATTGGTGAGCAGAGCTGTAGCCAGAGGAGCAGGAGTTTAGAAATAGATAGTGATGGGAAAATGATGCCGAAGCATCGAAGCTTGTGTCAGTCAATCTGAAGCGTAGTGAGTCGAACCACTGCTTCGGAGCTTGTATCAAAACGCCGCTGTCACGTGACCAGTGACGTTTGAAGTTTCGAACGTCATCAGTGCTTCACAGAGTTTCATCGGTTTGACAGAGTTTCATCTGTTTGACAGAGTTTCATCAGTTTGACAGCTTTAGCGTTAAATTCACAGGAAGCCTGTATAAGATCTATCATAATCATTTAAAAGTGTTAAAAGTGAGGAGAGATTTTTTGACAGATGGCGAGTAAAAGCGGAAAAGGGCATTTAAAAGTTTGGGATCACTTTGATCTCATACCACAGAATAACGATATAATATGTTGTCTCCTTATGTTCTACATCACACATGTCCAAAGTCAGATCACATTTTATACGGTCTGCAGCTT
>JAUMHL010000009.1:4624577-4642380 GCA_032362345.1 Sandelia bainsii | reverse complement strand
CATAACATTAACATGTGTGTATTTCTCTGAGACTTAAACCATACATTTTTGAAATTACAAAGGTTGCAATGGAAAGTAGAAATAAACAAACGGGGTGAGGCGAGTGAATTGTGTTAACTTGGGTTATGAGGTGGTGAATGTGCTTTTGTAGCTTGGGGCAACATATTCATTCATTTTATTGCGTTTCTCTGTCCTGAATATTTTGAACGGCACGCCAAAGCACGAACCACTTTCTGAACCACTCACGTGGTACGTCCCACTAACGAGGCTTCATACGTCATCACATATATCATCGAAGCAAGCTTTGATACACGCTTCACAAAAAAATTCCCTAGATTACTCGACACACGCTCCGAAGCCTCGACACAGCAAGTCCCATCACTAGGTGCAAGAGTATGAGGGTGCTACTGAAAATAAGATGAATAGCTACTGTGAATACAACTTTGTGCACAAAAATACTGAATGAATAGATGACTCATATCTCAAGGTGCGTGGTGGGAGAGGTATTTTCTAACATGACAAAGAACTCAAACGCACCGCAAAAATCTTAAAATACAATGAAAAAGTGAAGACCGTAAACACTGGTGAGGCCAAGTGTGTCCTTTGCCTTTGAATGGGTATTTTAAAGCTGACATTAGAGCAACCAAACCCATTCAGCAAAGAACAGCTGAGAAGAATCATTTGTAAAGAATGTCAGAAAGTCAGTGCACAGATTTGTCTGATGCCCAGGAGGACTGAATCAAATTAGTCTCATAAAGTCTTAACCCTCAAACAGTCCTGAAGATGTGAGGATTAGCCAAAATGTCCTCAGTGATATTGTGAGTTGAATTAGTTCGCACAAGTATGTTAACAGAGGCATGTACAACTAAGATGGTAAAGTGCCATTAAATCTCTTATAGTGTACATGGAGGCAATAGAATATAATAATGCTTAATTAATGTATGAATGCAGTGATAACTTCATCAGTGGCAATCTTATCTTAGAATAAACCTGCTCTGATTAATTCAGTAATAACTGTCCTCAATGCTGAATCTAACAACAGTGATAAGGTTTGATGTCTGATCATATCCAGGCGAGACAAAATAAACAGTTGCTAGTATTCCTACTAGGCCAGCACTTTTCGGTCTATACTGTATACTTTCATTGGACATCAACAACCCTTGTAATGTCAAGCCTTCACAACTGTAAAGATTGTGCTGCTGTTGAGCCATGTCCAGTGGATTATATTTCATGGGCTTTCTCCTCTTCAGTGAAAGAAACATAAATTGATGTTTTGCAGAAAACCTGTCTCTGAACTCTTTTCTTTATCCATCACCAGCTGTTCATTCCCACGCCACTCTGTCACTCTGTAAATGATTCACGCTGATACCAGTGCTTTATTTTGGTATCAACAGGGAAACTATAAAAGCTTTGGCTTCAAACCCCTGGTACTTGTTAGTTGGCATTTCAGAGTGAAGTACTGACTTACTGCTGTCAATATGGCACCTCTGTTCACCATTGTGACCATGCTGGCTGTGTTCACCAGTGGGTTATGTGAAGAGAAAACCTTTCTGCAGCGAGCTGGTGTGGCCTTTAACAGCAGACAGTACAGATCTCTGCTTACTGTGAGCAACGGAGAGCAGTTTGGAGAGTGGACCTGGCCAGAGATGTGTCCTGACAAGTTCTTTGCTGTTGGCTTCAGTATCAGGGTAAAAACTCTTTCATGTATTACAAATAATCTATTTAATATAAACCCTGAGGCAAGGCAATGAAAAAACTTTCTTGCTATTTAAGTCTAATTCCTCAGTTTTTTGATGTTTCCTTTCATTTTCCACACATTGGCTGATATAATAAATCATGTTCACGTTTTAATAAAACAAAAAACAAGAAAACACACTCATAAGTGTGAATTCATTTCATTCATTTCTACTCACTGTACTCTATAATGATTTAAAAAAACAAAAAAAACAACTTACACTTAAGTTGCATTTTTACCAAGACCATCAATTTGAGCCTGGTTAAGGTCCGTCACATTTTGACTCTCTTCCCACAAGGAGATTCATGTAGGTTATATTTTGATATTTTTCTATGCATATTTATATATATGGCTTGTTTTTGCTTCCCAATTTTTAATATTTAAGTTTTATGTTGACATAGATATACACTGGAGAATTAGAATAAAGTCCTTTATTTTACCTTCAATATTAAGTTTTTTTTTTTTTTTACATTTGTGTTGTTGTGAATTCTGTCACTGGATTGAATGTATAATGCTTTCTTTTTTACTTGACTTTACTGACTTGATTTATAACACTTGACTTAGGTTGTAAAAAATGCCAGTGTTGTTCTTATCCTGAAGATAATACTGATGATGAAAACTATTTGCCAAAGTATAAATACATGTAGAATGCGGGGATTTTAATTCGCCATTACTACTGTTACTTTACTTAAACTACTTGACAGCAGCTTCACATGAATGAGATAAAAAGGTGGTTTGACCAGAGGTGTTAATGCTGAAAGGAGGGAACTGTGCTGTGCTGTATTTCCTCAGGTGGAGCCCAACTAGTACGGGTCCGATGACACCGCTCTCAATGGGATCCGCCTCATCTGTGCCAAAGATGGGAACCGAAGCTTCCTGTACTCTATTGAATCCCACACTGGCTAGTAAGTCACCCAAATGGTGCCACTTTGTAATACACTGCAGCTGTTTAGTTGAATAATCTTTAATAAGTTAAAATAGTTTAATAATGATATTTAATTAATATGATAAACAATGTTACAAAGTGCTTTATATGGGAGAAACAAAACTAAAACCAATCAATACAGTTAATTTCAACTTTATAAAGCATGAGTTGGACTGAGAAATCGTACCCTCAAAATAAAACTAATTTTATAGCCAGTTATTGAGTGTGCAGCAATCTAAAAAAAATCTATCTGACATTAACCAATTGTAAACTCACAAACTTCAGTTTTTCTGCATGGTTTGACAATCTTGGGGATATTTTGGGTTGAGCCAGTATTCATCATGCTGCTATCTATGTCTGGACAGTGATGATCACAATGTTAGAGATGCTTCCTTCAACAACTTTAAGCATGTCATATATTTACATATACAGTTGTTTATTGCTGTGGACAGATCTGTTAGGTGAAAGAGATCCTTGATGTCAGTGGGGCTAACCTGGCTGTGCTATAAAGGATAACTAAAAATGACATAAAACAGGCAAACATAAAAAACTGTGAAAGCAGCAGGAAGCTGGAGACTGGCAGTATCCCATAATGATCACAGGGGAAATGAAAGCACTGCTTCTGCCAGGAGTGTAAATAGGTATTCAGATATTGAAATGTCTTGACTTTCCAATCTACATCTGGGCATTTTTCATAATTTCTTTTCTCTTCGCTCTCTTGTGTATTGCCTGCTTTGCTGTTCAGCTTCGGCGATTGGTCTCAGCCTCAGTACTGCCCCAGTGGCGTGCTCACCTCTTTCCAGATTCGTGTGGAGCCCCATCAGGGTTTGTTTGGTGACGACACGGCTGTTAACAACATCAAGTTCCGCTGCAGCAGTAACCCAACACTGGAGGCACCAGGCATGGACTGGGGAGAGTATGGTCACTGGAGCCAGGAATGTCAAGATGGAGGAATATGTGGGATCGAGACCAAGATTGAGGAGTATCAGTATGGCCTGGATGACTCCAGCCTCAATGATGTGCGCTTCTATTGCTGTGGCAAGTCTCAGGAGGTAAGTAGGAGGGTGAAATAATGGTGGTTAATGACATGTCCACAGAAAATACAGAAGATTTAAATAGACTCCATAAAGACTTTCCGTAAATGAGAGCTATTCCAGATGCGGCCCCAAGGCACAAATGTTGGAGATACTGCTACATAAAGTTATAACCCTAAACTCTTAGCTTAACTATAACCTACAGCAAGATGCAAGAAAATTCAGAATTTTGTGTTTAATGGAGGAGCCACTCTACCTCCTGAACCCACAGCCGTCCCACCTTCAATAAGTCAAAATTAAATAAAAGTACTGAAGTACTTATCAGCAAAATCTACGTAAAAATACTTAGAAAATACTGTAGAAAAATGCTTGTCATGGGCATAACATAGAAATACTCATGTACAATTACCTGCAAACTGTACTTGAGTAAATGTAATTAGTTACAGACAACCTTGCCAATTGTTTAATGAGGTCTGGAGAATTTCTGGGACAAAATTTGGTAAGAAAAAGGTGGAATGTAAAAGGGAAATCACGCCAGCAAAATTAAGGGAGAACATGTCCCAAAAAAATGCAGGTGTTGTTTTAGTGTTTTCCAAACTGTAGCCAATCGAGTAGCTGTGCCTCCAGTCTTCATTATCTGGAGAGTTTTTGATGAGGACATAAGTTTCTCCAGGTGTTCCCAGGTGATGAAGATATGGGGGGGGGGGGTCTGGCTACTTGAGGAACTTTACCACCAGCTGTTCCTTGTGTTTGGAAATGTTATGGTCTCTTTCGCAAATCAGTAAGACAGGCAGGAAGCACCAATGCAGATTATGTGACATCCTGGTGATTAGAATGTACAAACACGACTTGAATATTAAATATGATTCACTTCACATGATGCTTAACACCATGGCTATGAATTATGAAATAATTTCCAATAAGGAAGCTGCTTTGTGTTTTTTTTTTTTTTAGAAGTAAAACACAGCAAATATTTTAGTTCATCTAAAAGAAAATGATCTGACTGGAGGCTATAAGTTTGAATCTCATCAGAGCTTTTATCTCGTCTTGTATGTCATACCTCGCAGTGTCCATTTAGTAGGTGCTCTGGAGCTTTCAACTATATTGCATGTTCCTCATCAGCAGATGGAGCTTTCCCACTTTTTTAAATGTAAAAATAGATGTTGAAATGTCAACTTTATCTGGTCACTTTAAGCACTCTACTACCAAACGGATCCCGAGGTAAAACCGTTTTTGAGCCAGTTTGAATCTATAGACCACATTTTGTGACAAACTTTAATTGTTCATTATTTTTTTTTGTCTTATGTTTCTATTCACAGTGATTGTCAGATGAGAAGCTTGATCCAACCTAACCTCCTGCTTCCTGAACTCAAAGATGACAATTAATAAAAGACTCCTTTAAACTGCTGCTGTCATTCTAATGTTTTCCCAGAACCTGAAGTGTCTTGTACACTTTCACTTCCTTCTTTTTAATAATTGCAAATATGTATTAAGATCAAAGTTTACAGCAGTCTACCTTAAACTGACAGTTATTTGTCAAAGTATCCAGCTCTCAAAATAAAGTCGAGTGTCACCTTCAGCAGCAAAACAAAAAGATAAAGAAACGCTACTTGAAATCAGCCTCGATGTTGTGCCCTCCTCACCTCTCATCAGCGGGAGAGAAGTATGTTTTCACATCCTGTCTCATAAACCAATAAGCTCACAGCAAAGTCATGATAAGTGTGAGCACAAAACAGCTGCTGACACAGGCGATTCCCAGAATTCCTGCTGGAACTAAGGTAATTAAGAAATGACAAGAGAGGGGGTATTAATTAATTTACAGTTTAAGGCCTGACAAAGGTTGATAAGACACTGATTGGCACACACAGAGGTAATTGTGTTAATTAATCGTTGAGTAGTTAATCTGCTAACGGAGTGTGTGTGGAGGATTTGAGGAGAGAACTTGAGGACATTATCAGACACTGCAGTAATGGCTTTTAGATGATTTGGCAAGTCAAGGCAAAGTGATTACAGATACAGAGGGTCTCGCTGTTATGGTAATGAATACACTCGTGCTGACCTCATATCTAAGTTCAAAATGTACTTATTGGACTTAGATGCTCAAGTGCACTTGTTGGTCTGCTTGGAACATGGTTCTGCTGTCAGCAGGATGAAGGTTGACAAGGAAAACAGCAGTGTGACGAGTGCAATGTGTAAAAACTAATGCTTTAAGGTGCGAAAGCCAAAGTTAAATTATTTTGCTGGAACAAAAAATACCTAAATTATATTAATACAGTTTTCAGAATGAAAGTCCAGTTACATGTTTACATACATGTAACATCACCTAAAATATTTAGTTTCAGTGAGTAGTTGATCCTGTAGTGCAGAAATAAGGTCATGGGTTTAAATATGTTCACTCTATGTAAACACAGCCATGATTTGTTGTGGTGGCCCGCCATGGGACAAACCGAAAAATTACAACAAAACACAAGCTGCACTGTATGTACTTTACTGTATGTGTCAACTTCCACAAAGTTTGGGACATAATTAAAAAAAGAGGCTGGGATATCCTGACTTTCAGTAGAAGTCAAGCCTCAACAATACAAAATCCTACACTTACTATAATATAACTTTGGTAGGCAAGACATCATAAATGTACTATACTTTTGACATCTCTTTCACAGGCTGGGTGGAACTGCTTATGACCAGTAAACTGACCCTTATATCAGCTGACTGCCTCGTGCAGGGGACATAAAAGGGAAAACTTGTATATTAAACATTTTAAAATAAACCTGTTTATTAAGTTTGATTTATAATGATGCCATTTAGAAAAATCACATTGGAAAAGCTGGAATCGAGACATGTTTGTCATTTCAACTGACTTTAGTAAAAGTAGCAGTACTACAGCAATGTGTACAAATATTCAGCTACAAGTAAAGGTTCTGCATTTACATTGCATTGTGTATGTACACACACACACATCTATATCTATATATACATGTACATATATATACCAATACATTCTAAAGGAAAAGTACAATACTGATTAGGCTCACTGTACAGTCAACTTCCACTAGATGGCAGTGCTGCGTCAAATGGGACTTTTAACTGACATTCCTCCAGAACAAATGTTGACTTTTATGGTGCAACACATCCAATACAAACATCTTCGCCTAACTTTATGAGTGCAGTGAATTCTAGATCAATCAATTTAAGAATGTTCAACACTTGGCTCCACCTCTTATTGCAGCCCAGAAGCCCTATGGGTGCAAAGGATGCCTAAGATTTATGTTGATTCAACCTCAGCCTGATCACTGTTACAGCACCCTGTGCTCCAATCAGTAAATGTCATTATTCAAAACATGCTGCCCTCAGCAAGTTGTGTGTAGAATTACCTTTGAGTCCTAGAGTGCAACCCAAGGGATGTAACACCCCAGGTCATAAATTTAATACCCAGAAAAGAGGCTCAATGTGTTTTTGACCAGCTTAGTGGCTCGCTAGTGGTCCCCAATCTGCCTCAAGAACCATTAGTGCCCCCTACAGTGAACAGAATGGATATGGTGTTTGTGGTTTTGGCTGAAGGCAAAGCCCTCCTCTTAATGACCTTACACTCCCCTGGGATCCATAATCATAAATTAAAGCCTAGATCATACTGGCTGTGTTGACTCAACTGTAAATATAGTTCAGTTCATAAACACCTTAGGGTTATTACGGTGTGAGCCTGCCTGGGTTTATTATGGGAAATATTGATGCTTGAGAGACAGTTTTGGGGATGAATTGCATTGTTTTGAAGTAAAGGCACAATGAATGGTATTGTTATGATGTCAGAGTGCAATAACTGTAAACTTGATATATTCTATAAGGTTCCAATGGTAATGAAGGTAATAACCAGATGGAGCAGGTTTTAAAAAATGAGATTCCTTCTGGTTTGGGTCCATGACTCTCATTTCCCTGCAGCACTCTGCTTCTTTTCGTATTTTCACCATGTCCAGTGGACTGAAGCTGTCATTTCATCTTTCATTTATTTTCTATATTTGTCCAAAGGCGGCACAGACTGTTCTTGTAGCTAAAGCACATATCTAAGAACTTGTTTTTGATGGTTAATGACGCAGAGCTAGCTGGAGGACCTGATGAGTGACAGCTGTTGTATCGTCTGATTCTCAAGATTGCAGTCGTGGCTTTAGTATTCGAGTCTGGTCTTGGTGCCTATATTTTTTCCTTTATCTTGGTTGATTTCTGTCTCATGCATGTCTTATGGACTGGAGAGACTGCTCTGCTCTTAGTTCCCCTTAAGTGCGGGTACAAGTGCACTTGTTCCCCATAGTGTTATTATGCTTAGGTTGTAACATTGTCAAGAAGAATTTGTTCCTAAAATAATTGTTTTTACTCAACATTTTATGTTGTCTCCTGTTCCACAAGTCCCAAACACTGTACTGAGACATTAAAATTATATCACCACAAATAAAAGTAGGTCTTTAGGGCTTGTTGAAAAGATACGTGTCTGTGTAAATTTGTCTTCTCCAAGTGGAAGAGCTCAAGTGATTAGTCCATTAATGGATTACTCAAATGACAGACCATTAATCAGAAGCTACTCAAACAATTCAGTCATTGTTTAGGACCATTTTAATCCTATTTAATCTAGAGCTAAAGGATAATTCCTGAAAAAAAGATTTGCACTTGAGCGTCAAATTTACTTTTACCAGCAGCTACACTAACAAACCCCGTATTTCCTTTGACACTAAAGGAGCAAGGACACATGTACACATTAAATATAAATCATTTTATAATATACAAATTTTACAGATGTCATGAACAATAGGAATGTGGACACACTCAGAATAGCAAAGATAAAGAATACTTTTCCTCCTTGATGACAAACACTGCTATGCAAATGACAACAGCACATGATTAAAGATACTCAACATTCAAGATGGCAGCCAAGTGATAAAAAAGTAACTGTATCAGAGACAAAAACCGAAGAATACATTTTCCAGAGGCTGTGAGCAAGCTAAAGTGACAACACAGAAGGAAAATGATGGCATCCTATTGTGTCATGTTCTGTCAGCTCTACTCTGCCCATTTCACATCATAGTAGCACACAGGAAATGAACCATTACGTTTTATTTTTACAGCATTACTGCGAACGATTGCACCAGCGCCACTATTGAGGCTCAGAGAAAATTATGCTGATATAAGACAGGAAACTCTATATTACCTTTTTTTTACACAAATGGATAGAGGGCTGCAAATGTATATATAACTCTAACATTAGTCAGAGGTCTCCTTCTTTTCATGGAAGGCTAAGTTAACATGGTTCAGCATCATTTAACTGATGAAGTGTCAGATCCTGCCTCGCTTTTTTCTCCCTGTCTGTGTTTTTCTTTTTTATAGGCCTCCCAGACAAAAAAAAAAAAATCAGTTACCCACAGTCCCTGGAGTGTACTCATGTCAGAGGTTAGACTGCACTACCACCAATCAGCCCTTATCAGGGAGAGATGGAGCTCTGAAGGCCGCAGACTCAGGTATGACAGGCGGATATAAGGCCAGTTACAACTTTTGTCAAGGTTATGATAATCCGTGTTTGTGAATGTGCAGCTGGAATGTAGTGGGAGTCGGAAAAAAAGAAAACACAGTAATGTCACATCAGCTTGACTGATTTTCCAAACTCTGTTCCCTTAGATAAAGTGTTTTCACAGGATGCCAGTGGGAATAAATGTCACAGTTTCAGATTACAAAACAAAAACTAGGAGAAAGGCAGGAATACTGAAATAAATTCATATTCATAAAAAAAGATAGATGACAGGTAAAATTATTATTTTGACACTGGGGAGAATGAAGAAATTGATTAAATCTGATGAAATAAACTGACCAGGAATCAGTGGGGACATTTGCCTAACATTTATAATGATTTTATCAACTATCAAAAGCCATATTTTGGTATTGCCTTTCATAATTCATATTGTGACAAACATGTGAAAGTGACAACTTATTTGCTCCCCAGCAGCTCTGATGCAAGAGGCAGCAGAAGAAAAATCTTGAATACAATGTGCTTATTAAAGCTTAAACACCCAACAGCTAAAAGCAGCTGAGAGAACGACGTAAAACAGGAAAGTAAAAGAGAAAAGAAAATATTATGATATGACTTCATATCTTAATTTAGTATCAGAGTGGTTATTTGTCAAGTGGTCATGCAAATTCCTGTGTAGAGCTATGGAAAATCCATTCTGGCTCAAATATGACCCTTGACCTTATCTGCCATTAGCGATGACCCTAAACACACAGGTCTGGGCTCTGTCATAGTGGAGGGTGAGAGGACAAGGAACATATGTTTCAGGGGGGTCACATATGCTTTAACCTCTCAGTTTAAAACAAACAACAGCCCTCGGGAGGTAGCTCGAAGCATCGCTCGGAAATACATTTTAGTAAGCTTTAGCGGAACAGCAGAGGCAACACAACGTCCACAGTAAAAAAAACAAAAACATATTCAAAACATCTAAAAAATACTGTAAATCCCAAACATATAACCTTCATATAGACAAACACTTCAATTTTTTATCCCTTCAGTGTGTAATCCAGTAATTAAACAGGGAACAACAGCTTCAAAATACCAACACTGACTGCAGCAAAACTTTCCTGTATGACTATAACAAACATAGAACACTTAAATTGCCATTGTGCCTCTAAAAGACATTTCTAATAGCAGATTGCGAGCCATTTACAGTATAGTAATAAGGCTAAACTGGTCACAGTTAGTTTTATATTCTACTCTACACAAATACATTTGCCATTTTACATTGAAAAAAATCTCAGCGGCGGGTGGATTGATTCCCCCCAGAAAGAGAGCACTTATTCATCTTCATCAATCTTACTTCTGTGCAACTGAAGAGTGTCATCTGCAGAAGGAGATATTTCTCTCGACCAAGGTGTCATCTATTCTCATTAAACACAAAATCCAAATGACTACAAATTATAGTTTGCATAAAGTAGGACAGCAGGTGGTTTTAGCTGTTGATTAACCGAATGCTAACATTTTAATAAGAGGTTTTCTGGCATTTCGTGACGACTTTTGTGTAATTTCTTTACAGAATGTAGCACAACTATTTGCTCTGAGTGCAAACGATTGCCTGTGACATCACCTTTAATATGAAGGCTATTTGCTTGACATTGCTGCCAATACCTCCCCCTATATTGACCTCTATTATAAATGCATGATTCCTGACAGATACCCCACTGACAAAATCCATTAGTGAGCTAATGAGAACTCCACAATGAGCATCAACACCTCCCTCCCTCTGGTTGCCCATTTTGAATGGAACGCTACACAATGCCATGAAACGGCACATTATGACTTGGTTATTGTCAGAAATTATGTCTAGTAAGAGGTGCTTAAAGAGCTGGAGGTAAAATAATGAAGGAAATCTCAACAGGGAATGTGAGACGCAAGAGGCTGTTACTTTAAATGAACCTATTTATTTCTTTTATTTTACTCTTATGCTCTGTGGTTGTTCTCTTTCACTCTCAATCTCTTTCTTTGTGTCAGTTTTGGTCTCAGTACGCAACAAGCTTCGGCCCATGCCACACAGCTTAACCTCCACTTCCACGCCGATAAGTGCTTTGTTTGTGGCCATTTAGTAGAAATGTAATTAAAAATGCAACTTTGCGTGAAAATAAAACCTCACTGCTGTATGTAAAAGCTAAATTGGTGCATCTAAATACATGTTATGCTGTTGAGCTGCAAACATTCAGCTGAATTTTATGTCCTTATCTAACTTGGCTTTGAATATGGAACATTCTGTATGCAAGGTGAGCTTAGCACACCACACCAAAGAGTGATTATCGGCTCTCTTTGAAGCACTTTACGGCTTAGAGCTCAGCGTAAACAATTATCTCTTCACCCTACTTTGGATTGCCTGTCGCAACAAATGCCTTTCCCATCACCTCTACCTAAATTCCCACCACATCACAACTTACTATAGCGCACAGAATAGAGGAACAGGAAATGGTGATACTCAGTAATCACACAGGACACTTTTCTGAAGATGTCCTCAGTCTTTGTATTGTCATTCTTATGGGTGAGGCCTGTGTCTTGTCAGTTTTCTGTCTCTTGGATTTTCAAGCTGTCAGGTTCACAGACTGAAAGGAGTTGCTGAAACTGCTCTATGGTCAACGTGAAAGTACCTCTTGTAACAGGTGCTACATCTTGATACAACTCTCAGACAAACAAGACAAACTCACCGTTTTCTGTTCTCTCTATTAGGCCTGGGATAAGCAATAACCTTTAAAAACAACATCACTACCGTTTTTTCAGGTCATTTAATTATCCATAATTAGATTGCAAGTTAATGTCAAACTTAACAAGAATGATATAATGCTCCTTACTCCTTAAAGGCCTGGTCACATAGTTGCACAGTGTAAATTATCACTGTACCTTAATGAATTTGTAGTTCTAGATCCTTGTTGGCATAAGGACTATTTGCAGACTACTTTGACTGTTGAGATATTTGCTAACATGTCAGCATTACTCAGTCACAGTGGCTGTGTTAGCATTTTTCTATTTTCTCTTTACGAGTTACTTTTACTTTAAAAGTTATTGAAGGGGTAAAACAGCTCTTAGAGGTAACAAAAAGTCATATTGGTTACCATTGCCATAACTGCCTGTGAGCCATTCTTCTTCTTTTGAACAGTATTTACATTTATTCTGACACATGAAGTTTAATAAAAGTTAATGCTGTAACATAAGCTATTATAGCTTTTGTCAGTTTGGACCCACTGTCTAGAATTTTTGCTGTTGGTTAGCAGCGCAAATGAATTCATAGTTAATTCAAATAATTTCCTTTGCCCTCAAGAACAAATCCACAAATCATGCCAATTGCATTTAATTTAAATGATTTCATTGCAAGGTTTTGACCAGGTCTTTTAACTGTCGCTCAAGCTTCTTAAGTAAAACAAAAACTCGCCCTGTCTGATTGAGACATTATTCTACATTTTCACCTCTCTATTCATCATCATCTAGTTTTTCCAGTGACTCCACATTGTCTATCCTGCACCAGCAATCCCAGGTGTATATTCAGATATATACATTCAGTATGCGTAGTAATACAGTAGAACTGATATCTGCAGTTACATGATTCATATTCATTCTGTAGCTACACTGTGGCAGGTTGTGGGGAAATCATCTATGAAAGATGGTAGGTTTAGAGAATGCTGCAGCGATGGGGATCAAAGCCCCATTAATTTGGATCAGGGACAACACGGTGAACCAGTTCTTAAGTTGGGAAATTTGAGAGGTAGGGTGGGAGAAAACTTGACTTGATCTTCTCGTGGCTACTCTTGAATCTCGTCTGGGCTTTGATTAGCTGCTGTGACCTGTGAATCTGCCACGATCTCATCTGTCTTGACCCCATTTTCCATCACAGCATCAGCTTCTGCTACGCCCTCGTCCTCCTTTTCTTTGGTCTTGCTCTCTGCTTGGACAGTTGCAACGGCTTCTGCCACTTCCTGGACCTCTCTATTTTCTAAAGGCTCTCTATTCTTTTTTGATTCCTCTTCATCCAGTGTTACTTTTTCATCTTCTGCAGCATTTACTTCTCCTTTGTCTTTTGTCTCAGATCCTCCATCTTTCTTTCCGACAGTCTCTATGCTGATTTCAATCCCATCATCAATCTGTCTATCTTTTCCACACCTCACTTCTCTTTCTTTTGGTGTCTCGCTTTCTCTCGCTGACTCAATGTCTGTTGCATTCACCCTTTCATCCCTGCTCTTGTCTTCCTCTTTCTCTGCCTTTTCTCTGTCATCAAGAATCTTGGGATCTTCTACATCTTTGTCTGTTTTGTTTTTTTTCTTCTTGTTTTTTGCTGTGTCTTTAATGCAGTTCTTGTTGGACTTGCTTCGGGCCTTGAAGATCAGTTTCTGAAAGAATTACATGAAAATGTTAGTGACATGCATTGCAACCATTGTAACTTTTAAAAGTATATTTTTGGGAACAAAGCATTACACACAGACTTAATTAAGAATGGATCACAATGGATCTAATACTGCAGCGGTATAACTAGCTAATTTAAATGAGTCTCATTGATGCAGAGAAGGAAATTGGGACCTTTTGGAGGGGAGATATTAGTGGCCTCAAGGCCGTCACTCTGCCCAAACAAATAGGCAAAAAATTTAATGCAATCCAATGCAATATGTCCTCAATTACTTGGACAGCTTCTGCAGGGTTCTACGCACTGCAGGGATATAGAAAAGTGAGATAAACTGCAGTGAAACAGGCATGAAAATCTTGTTAACGCTAGCAATTCCCAGAGTCTTAGGGCCTATTGAATTTGTGGTTGTGATGGCAGTTTAAATTCAGGTCATAGAAATCGTTGACATAGATTCATTCCACTCCGTACAAAGGTCAGCTTTAGAGGTTATCACTACTATTCAGGGTCGCCAAGAAAGCATTACCAACTCTGCTTCCACAAACAACACATTTCTCTGTTGCTGAACAATTCCTGTTATCTCAAACCGAGAACAGTTTCTTCACATTTGTCCTGCGCTGTGTGTGTTTGTCTACTTAAAATGTAAACAGCTGTGGAAGTGGAAGTGGCAAAAGGTGATGCTGGTTTTGGATATTTGGCAAGCAAAGCAACTGATGGGAGACCTCACAGCCAAGAATTACAAATAGGACTGTGTGTTCATGTACCTTGGATTCTCGCCTTTTTCGGCCCAAGACAGGTCTCTGCAGGAAAACAATCTGTTTGGTGGCCAGACTTCCATCACTAGAAGATGACAGAAAGAGAAAGGGACAGAGAAGAGAACATCAACTGATAATCAAGCAATTCAACAAGAAGATTTGATTTCTAATCAAACACTGCTTTTTGGTAGAAATACAGTAAATGAATGGAAGCTTTTACCACCTGCTTTTCAACATTTAAACAGTGTTACACACACAATAAATTTTCCACTACGTGCTTGTTGTTTTTTGCGGTTGGAAAATTACTGCAGAACTGGAGTTAAATCTTGATAACATGGAGTGATCCGTAATCTTTCTGAGCTTCCATCAAGATGAAGTCAATGACTTCTGGCCACTGATTCAAACTCTTCTGGTACCTGACTGAACAGGGGCTCACATTTGTGGCTCATCATCTTTACTGATGTCATTTGTCAGTGTCATTTCCCCCATTTTGTGAGTTGAATTGTGCAGGGAAATAAATCACATGATACTAAGAGGCTGTTTTTAAAGTTTGCCTATATGCAACTGTGAATGTGAACATCTTCTACTTCTGAGAACATGTATTTCTTCTCTTCTCTCCAATTCCCCAAACATAATCCTCCATCCCATGCACATGTCACACTCGTGTTTTGAGAAGGATAATCTGCACAAGTACTTCGTGGTGACAGATTAATCACGGCAAGAATTGCAGATTCATTTCTGAGTGGGCTTCCGGTCTCTCACGCTCACTCTCAGTCTTTCGTCTGCTCCTCTTTGTCATGCACAGCCCTTTTCATATCCCTGCGCTCTCAATAACTAGCTTGTCCGTTCAGTTCTACCTGCCTGCTTTTATCTCATGTGACAGTCTGATTTGTGACAGTTTTATTGTTTGTTTCTGCTTTATTCCCTCTACTTCTCTTTTGCTATTATTGGACATGGCTTTAAAGGCGATACGTTGGTTTGTGTCGCTATCTGACACAAGTTCAATAACACATGCGGAAATGTGCACACACGTAAACACAAAGGTTTGATGCTGTCTAAAGTTAAGCTGCCTGCTCATCCCTGCACATGAAGAAAGATGGCAGGTTTATGATTGCTGCAGAACCCTAAAAGTCTAATACAAATCTTCCCTTACTTAACAACAAGGGGACTTCAGACTCATTCAGCAAAGGACTTACAATTTAAAACATCCAAAACCCACCATTACTTCTTTTTTCTAGTACCTCCTTGCTTCCACTATATATCCATAAGCTATTTTCTAGGCTGTCAAGAATGCTGGATAGTTAATAAAAGCTGAAAACTAACTAAACTAACTAACTAAATTCCCAGCAAAAGCCTCAGCCTATTAAACTAGAAATAGGTGGATGGCTTAAAAAATGACAGGCCTTTACTAAACCTGTTCTTGGCTGTCAGTGTGAGCTACACTATTATAACCTGAAGCCATACAGAAGAGCAAAAGTCTGTGTCCATTGATGAGTGAATGTACCAATTAGTGGCAAAAGAGTACTAAACTTCTGTCGTAATCTGCAACTTGGAAGAAAACTTGAAAAATTAAAAGCTGCCTCTAAAATGCAAGCCTTTCCCTTCAGAAAACTGAGATGTTTTGATTACTTTTAATGTATCTGAACAACTTAGGTACCTGCAATAATTAACTAATTTTTCTGAACCTTATTATTTTCTTGTTGCATATCAGCTTGCTCTAGTTAATGTAGAGACATTCACATTTACTGTAGTTAATGGCTCTAAAATGTAATTACCATCTACGCTAATTGAATGCGGCGAACATGAATGCATGCTCTGAAACAACGACATGAATTAATGTTGTGTGGAGAAGCCGCTGAGCGCCAGTTAGCATTAATTTCAGACGCTGCTGAGATCACTGACACTTATCCAACCCCTCCAGATGAAGTGCAGCCTGCAAAACCCTTAGGCTACAACAATATGCGTTTAAAAATTTGCTATTTAAAAATGGAGGAGTCAGCATCACAAAAGCAAGTGTGATGAGTATTGTTAATCTCGGATAGATCATCAACCATTATTTGAGTGTGCAAAATGTTTTCGAGACAGGGAGAGAAATGAGCTCTGTCTCGTACTGTATCTAGGCCGGCTCTGATTAATTAGCCATGTTGTGCTATTGTGGTGTTGTGGCATTTTGAAGGAGAGGAAAGAGAGAGAGGGAGGGTAGAAAAAAACCAAGGATGAAAACAGAGAGGTAATTAATCAGCTCATGTTATGAAAAGGCAGCAAATGTGACTATCTGAGGTGAGGGGAGAGCAAACAGTCGATCAGTTTAGTGTAGTGTAGTGATGAAAATTATTTTTTCAGGATGAAAGATTGTGACATTTTATTAATGCAACATAATCATAGCTTTCATCATTTCTCGTTTCCATACTGGCAGCAAAGGTATCCCTTCCTAAAGCGATTTAAGACTTCAACAATCTGAATTAGACACATCAAGCAGGAATCCTCAAAAGTTCCAGTCTTGAAAATCTTTGAAAATCTCTCTCAATGTTTCCTTGCCGAGTTGCAGCAAAGGAACATGAATTGGAAATTTGCCACTAAAATGACTATAAATGTGGAAGATACCCACTTGATTTAACTAACTCAGACTGTTGAAGCCTCATAGTTCCAGCTGAATTTCAGAAGTCATTCTTACACAGAGCATTTGGTCTCACATTAGTTATACTGAAAATGCTTTTAGAAGGTAGCTCTTTGGAGATCTGTCTGGAGGAGAAGGATGAATTACATCAACCAACACAGAGCTGAAGTGAAACCAGAAGTTTTGGGGGCATTTTCTAACTAAAAATACAGCATTGCAACAAAGCTCTGATCAACAGATGTCATGTTGACATGTGGCTCGCTTCATAAAAGGAAGGTAGAGTTTTTATATTGTTTATTGAATATTTAAAGTCATCTCCAAAAGTATTGGGACAACAAAACACATTTGGGTTTAAGATCAAAAGCTGGATATGAGGTAAAGTGCAGAATGTCAGTTATGTTAGAACATGTAGCAGATCACCCCAAAGTGAGTAAAAGTGTTTGGAAATGTGACAGACAAGTGTTTATTGCTTTCTTGTTACCCTAATGTGTCCTATGTCTTTTCCTATAAACCCAACTATCAGCTGAGTCATTTCCTGGTGGCATTGTGATGTCTGTTTGTGTGTAGTGAGAGTTACGACCTACTTGGCCCCTTGTTTATTTCTTGAATTTTCTTATCCACTTTCACTTTTCACACAAAGCTTGTTGAGAAATTTGTTCATGCCTCTGGCATTAAAAAAACAAACAAACAGCCAAGCTAGCAATTACAGTATCCATATGTGGCTAATTGTTAAATTGCTTATTGAAAGAAACCCAACAATCCCCCTTGAGCAGCACTAGGTGACAGTGGAGAGGAAAAACTCCCTTTAACAGAAGAAACCTCCAGCAGAACCAGGCTCAGG
>JAUMHL010000009.1:4597329-4624477 GCA_032362345.1 Sandelia bainsii | reverse complement strand
TTTTACTGCATTCTCTTCATTATGGAGAGAAGCCTTCCAGTATTTGTCAGATTCTCAACCTTTGATTAAAGTGCAGGTTCACGTCTTCAGGTATCTGAATAGCTCATGACAAAGTTCTTTAGGCTCTCTCCTCGTGATAAACTTTGTAGGAGTTCTTCATACTTTCTTTGTGTTCTGGGCAACCACTGTGTTCCTATCGACTCCAACAGCTTTGTAGGAAGATTTTAAGTTCTTCCCTCTCCTGAACTCACATAAGATCTTCTTGTATGTTCACAACTTGCTGTGGATTTACGGAAAGAAAAACGACATAATTATGAAACCATTAACCAAAACCTTGCAGCTAGCTTTGAGAAATGACCCTTTAACACAGGCATCTGAATTTCCCACACTGGGGGATCAATATCATTATTAAATGGTTATTTTATTAAAGCATTTATTACAGGAAGGCACTTGTAAATTAATATATAAATGTATAACTAAACTTTTAAGTTACTGTAAAGCGATAGAAATATGTCTCCAAAACATTAATTAGAAATATATGCAGCCAGTTTCTAAACCCAAAATTAACGACCATAACATGTTGTAAAATCTTAACACACTCAGGAAAACATTTATTATTAATGGCTTTGCACAAAAAAAGTATTGTAAAGATGTTCAGTTTATATAATACAGTCAGGTAAAATGTCACTACAAACGTAAATGATCAGGATTTTTTAAGTAAAATTAATCTGTTATAATGCTGTGGAAGGCAACACGCACAACAGAAAACAGGTTTGGCTACAGACAAATCAAAACCTTGTGATGTAGCGTTTCTGTACAATCACTGTCAGCAGTTAAGCTAACTAGCTTAAGTTAGCCTTTGGTTAGCTTGTTAGCGAAATTGCTACATTAGCTTTAAGCAATCCATACATTACAAACAATGAATATTAATAATCCGTACGATAAATATTTCCCTAACAAGGCCACTTACCTGCGCTGTTTCCAGCATTCTTCTCTGCTGGTTGTTACAGTAGTGTACTGTATAAGCCTTTTTCTGAAACGAGTGGAGCAACAGGCGGTACAGGCTCCTGCTCTCTCTGCGACATGTTTTTTTCCCGACTACCCGCGCGTCAGGGTCGTCGTCAGGGTTACACAGGTCATTTACCACGTTGCTTGAATCTGATTGGCTGAAGATGAGGTCTACCAGCGCACTTTCTGATGTAGTTTGGATGTTTCTGGCGGGAGTGGACATACACTCTGTGGGACACCTGAGGTTTGGCATGTAAGCTAGGAGAGCTGGTTGCAAGAGAAACTAATGGTTATAACTCATATTAGGAAAAAGTGAATGCTGTAGTTTGCAACACTGTTGTACATTGTTTTCATTTTTCATAATTGTTAGACGTAGTCTAAGGACATGTTTTAAAATCATACACTATACAAATTTTGGTTTGCATGACTAATATATGAACTGGTTCTTTTGTAGGAGATAACAATCAGTGAAAATTATGTTTTTACATAATAAAAAGTTCACACTTTAGATTAGGGGGACGCAGAAAGGTTTGTAAATATCCTGTATATCTTCACAGATCATTTATTAAGGTAAAGAAGATCTACAGATTATTTGTAACATCATAACATGGGATGAACAGTTCACACTTTAGATTAGGGGGATGCAAAAAGGTTTGTAAATATCTTGTATATGTTTACAGATCATTTATTAAGGTAAAGAAGATCTACAAATGATTTGTAACATATTTACATGGGATGAACACAGCGAGACAGCTATTTCTGACCCATGTTGAGTTACCAACCTCTTCTCACCAGCGTGAGAGGAGCCTTACTGCTGGGTCAGACGTTATTCCACCATCTCCTTTGTACATCACTATACACATTAGCCATCCAGTAGAAGCTGCTGGTACAGTGATAAGTACACAACTCCTGACCAACAAGCACTCACCTGTGTTCACTGTAGCACCTGGAAAAGCTGTGTTATCAGGTTGTATTGAGTTGTATTTATCACTGCACCACCTAGGTGACTATAAATGTAAACAAATATTAACATGAATATAAATCAATAACTAGCTATTTACTGACTTACAAGTGATTAATGCAGCATGAACAGATTATTTGTTAATCATTAACTAAAGATTTGTTAATGATCATTACACAGCTAACTATGGTGTTTACAAATGTCTTAGAATGTATTTGTAACATGTTAACATAACATTTCTTAATCACTTACAAACCTTTATAAATGTTTTGTTCATGATTAGTTCATTATTACCTAATGGCTTATAAAGGCATTACTACTGAACATTATTATAAAGTGTTACCAAATTATTTATTATGTTTGTTATTATTGTCTGCTCTTCTTTTTCTCTCTCCACTGTCCGCTCACCCCAACCGGTCGAGGCAGATGGCCTCCCACCCTGAGCCTGGTTCTGCTGGAGGTTTCTTCTGTTAAAGGGAGTTTTTCCTCTCCACTGTCACCTAGTGCTTGCTCAAGGGGGATTGTTGGGTTTCTTTCTCTATAACTATATACTTTTGACTTTTGTAAAGTGCCTTGAGATGATTCTGTTGTGATTTAGCGCTATATAAATAAAATTGAATTAAAAGTTATTCCACTCTTTTATATTAAGACCTAAGGACAATGTTTCACTGTTGTGCTTTGTAGCTTGTTAGCTTCACAGTTTTGTTATTACAAAATAAATTCATTTGTACAATAATAATAATAACAATAACATCACTAAATGTGTTTTCCATTACTGTTTTCACAGCTGCTTCCAGTGACAACACTTGACCTTTTGTCCCAACATTATTGGAAGGGTACGTCAGCTTGTGTTACACTTATATAATGAGGAAGAGAAAAAAAAGTAAATTTCATGTGTTTTGTATATTTTATTGTAAATGTTTTCTCATGCAAAAGTGTGTATTTTGGATTATGAAGGCCTTTGATTATAATGGTGGTGTCGTATTTCACAAGTATGCTATTCTTAAATACATCATAGTGGTTTAGAGAGAGCCAGACTGAACCAGATTCTTGAAATATTCAACTGATGCAGTCATTATCAGCATGTGGCAAAACAAATTCTGTTTTAAAGTGAAGCTCTTCAGTGTGCCTGAGAACATACGAGGCCTTTGACCGTAAGCGGATGTACACTCATATTGCAGCCACGAGTGCTGACTCAGCTCGGGCTTAGCTGAGGAGCTGTTACATTTCTGTGAAGAGATTTCCCCTTCAACAGTCAGAGCTTCTGCTTTTAAACTTTCACAGCTGCTGCTCGGCTTGAAGCTCAGCCTAAAGTGGCACAGATTTAGGTCAGTTTCTTCTAAAAGCTGTCATATTTCTTTGAACAATAACTTGAACAGATAAAGTGTTCTTGTTATAATTCATACTACGTTCCAGTTTTCACAGGAACACTGTAGCATATACAGTAGGTTCTGCCTGCTACAAGTTTCTAATATCTGTAGATTTTAAGTTGTTGCCTGTGATAATGATTCACACATGGCCCATGAAGTTTTCAGCCTCACTTCTACTATTTTGAAGGTCTTGTATAAAGAAGAGTTGCCCCCACTAAGCAAAACTAGAATATATGATTGGTGATATTTATTTTTATTCACATAAGGTTTAATAAAAAAAAAGAAAAACAATGTGTGTTACTTCATTGTACTTTGGCAGAATGCTGCTTCAGTGTTATCTTGTAAAAACCATGAATCTTCCAAATGCAAACGTTTTCTTGTTTTAAACTTGGTGACAGTGCATTTTAAGATAATCCAATTTTTTGTGGTTCAGGAGCAGCAGTGGAACATAAATTATATAGTAAGTATAAGTAAAAATAAAAAAAAAACTACTTGTGCTTTACTTTAGGGCTACTTATTATATACTATTATATATTATATTAATATATACTTATTCATATTTCTCAATGTACTGTGACTTTTTATTATTATTTTAATTCAGTTTTATTCCATTCAACCTTATTTTCCTCTGCATTCATGTTCCTTCTTTTAATATTGCCCTTTTTATTGCAATTTTATGTCTCATACAGTATAAGCACTCTGAGTCATGCTGATAGAAAGTGCTGTAGAGAAGCTTCTACTGCTATACTTTTTTCATACCAAACTTATGATCATCACCACCTTGATGCCACTTGCATGTTATATTGTGGCACATACATCAATAATGCTGTTCCAATTATAATGATTTATCGCTCCAACAGTTGACATTTTGCATAATTCATATGTTTACTTTCAGTACTTTTGTATATGACAACATAAAAATGACCAGATTTGATCATATTTTGTAATATAATGCCAAATACATAAAACTATATTAAAGTTTGTAGTTGTAGTTATTGCAGTTCCTGCTGATTGCCAACAGAGGTCATTAGAGGTCATAGATTATTTAATGCACCTTTAACAGTCATGAGGGTGGTTACCTGTTCGTCTTGATCACAGGAGTTGGCAGCACACAGGTGAGTCTCCAGCCATAGGTGGCGAGGGACTGTAGCAATGGAATATAATCAGCCTTCACCTGCAAACCCTGTGGAGAAGACAAAACATTACAACCAGGAATCAGACCAAACAGACCTAAACGTGTTCATAATCAGTATCCTTCTCTGCTTAAACACCACATACACAGCTAAATGAACAGTATGCATGCGTATTACATAGCGGCGTGCATTTGCTACTGTAAATTACAGCCTCAAAATGTATGAGATGCAATCCAGCACTGTCAGCAAACTCACATCTTAGTTAAAAATACCCTCCCTCTCAGATATGATGGCTTTTGTGTGTTGTTGAGTACACAGGAAAGAATAAGAATCGAGACATGAATCAACAGTTACTGAAAATCCCTGGTTGCCATGACTCAACATGGCAACCGTCTCTATTCATGACAAGCATTTGTCAGCTCAGTAAGTCCTTGAACAAATAGTCGGCTTAAGTGAAACTGCTCACTTTGTGCTAAAAATTTTAATGGTGTTTGTGCAATTTAACTACTGTTAATGCGACCTCTAGTCGCATTGTTTAAAACGATAGATTTAAATCAAGAATAGATTAAACACACGTGTAACTACTTATTTTGACTAAGGAAACGAGTGATTCAGACTGAAATGCACATATTACTTTCAGAACACTCTCTCGCACACATGTTTGGTAATCAGACCCTTTTCGGGGAGGAAGACTGTGTGTGGTTTCCCATTCTTGTTGTGTTAGGCATCTGCTGAAAATGAAAAGCCGCAAAGCGTGTCACTCAGATTTCTTGTCTATTGCACAGATACAAACATATACATGCAAATATATTATCTATGTATTTGCACACACACACTCACACCTAATTATGAAGAACACCTCATGGAATCGCTCTGTGTTCCCATAATTCTCTCTAAGGTTGAGCATTATGCAAAAAGGAAATTATTTATATGAAGGACGAGAGTAAAATAAGTCTCAGCTTTCAGACCGTTACCCCTTTTTGCATAAATAGCAGACGGTTTCATCAGTGGTGGAGTATGAGTACTGATTTGACTCAAGAAGGCAGTGATCATGAACCCAATACACCACAGGATTCATAGTGCACTGATCAAGAACAGAGACTTAAAAATATATCACACCTACACATGCTATATTAGCTATCACTGTTCTGCAAAGGGTGAAAGACTTCTCTAATTAAAGCTGCACCAGCCAAGGGCTTCACATGGACATGTGACTATGTATTAACCTGCCTTCATCAGCTTCTTTCACAGAGAGACTGTACAAGTGCCTGTTTGTCCTTAAGAAGCCACTGCAGATATGCAGATACCATAAATCAAAACTTTAAATTGAAACACAGGGCTGTCACGTTTAGTTTCCTTTCTGTATCACAAAACAGTCAGGTTAATAGACATGAGCAGGTTGTGTGCAGGGGATTCTGGGCACTCTCTTGCTCCTTTGTTGCAGCTGCCAGCATGCATAGTTGTTCATGTCAGCTTTTACTGTGGAAACCAGAATGCTCCTTTGCAATGTTGTTTTCTGTCTGTAACAGTTTTCTAAGTTGTGTATAATGGTTTAACACAAATTTCTACACTTTAAAAGATGCGCTGGTAACCACTGCGCAGGAGTAACCATTTTCTTTATGAAAAGATATGTACTACAGTAGTAGTGCAAGCAGCATAGCTGCAGCTACTGCTATTCATTGAGCTATAGCTACCAATTCTAATGCTGACATAGTATGATTAGCCAACCTTCCTATTATCACTACTTCATATTCTCTGACTACATAGTGGGTAGTTGTGCAGAGAGACCTGTGAACTGAGAGCATATCTGGAAAAAAAGGGAAAGACTGAACAGCATGCAGCCATGAGACAGACTCAAGTCGAAACACTTAAACCCACTCCACCACACGTTTTTCTTCCACAGATTATTATTGACCAGGATGAGAGAGCATGCACAAACAGACCTAAAGCAGTCACATGTCAAGTTGTAGGATGCAAAGAGATAATTGTTAGAATATAAGACACTCCTCCAGACATTATTTACACAGGCATTACTTTCTAAGTTCCTACAGGACACAGAGCATCTACATTTTTCCAGAGTTTATGTTGGAACCACTCCCAGAAACAGGCTCTCTTTCAATGCCTGCCCAGAAAGTAAATTGAGAAATAATTTTTCTGTAATGGCTTGCTCTTCTTTGGAGTAGGTGAGAGTTAATCACAATCCCTGGAGTGTGGCTCCCCCGTCTCCCTGACTTATTATACAGGGCTACCTCGCGGCATCTTTTCCACTCCAGCAACAACCTGTGAGACTACAAAAAGTAATCACACTGCCAGTTTCGTCTTCAGTGTTATCTGAGAGACTTTATAAAAGGAGCACATGGTGAGATGACAGAGGAGCTGTAGTTTAACTACCTCAGTCAGAGTTACTTCTTCACAGTTATCCACTCTGTTATTCAATTCAGGTTTTGCTGCTCGGCCACCTCTCTAACATTTTCAGAAAAGGTATGGAGATGTATTATCCAGGGTCTGGAAATGTAGATCTGTTTTCAGGACTGTGGCAAAGGGGTGTGTAGCTGCAGGTCAGATTGAAGTTCAGAGTTCACTCTGGAGCGAGCTCAACAAAAACACAAGTCTGTTGTTTTTCTTTAAACCCCCTCCACTGACACTGGAAGGTAGACATAACAAACCATAATTCTGTTTTTCACCAGCTCTGAACATAGCTATATTGTTGCTGTTGAGGTCACCAGGTTTGCAGACACAGCCCAGTAATGATGAAGCAAATATCTTTAAAAAAGGGCATTCAGATAATGTTCCTAATAGGCTCGCTTGACCAAAAGCGTTGTCACAGCAACAGAAAATTGTAAATCCGCTGTGATTTAAACCACTGCAAAAACCTTTTTCTGAATGTGATTAGTCCAAAACACCTATAAAATAAATGTTTTTCTGCACTGCTACATCTGCTCAGTTTTGTATTTAGATTATCTATTTGATTAGCATGGATGTTCCTGTATTACTGCAACAATAATAAATTGTAATAGTGAACATAAGAAAGCTACCAACCAACCAACAACAACCAAACTTCACTTTTATGAGGCATTATTTTACTTTTGAGGCAAGACAATATGATGCAGCCTGATAACACGTGATCACGTACATTGGAAAACTAAGGAACAACCAGCACATAGAGTTGTTACTGTTCATTATGTGTCAGTAAAAGCTTTTATTATGCACTTACGCAGGGAGAATAAAAATGTGAGCACTTGATCAGTGAAACTGATGATTCAAATGCATTCTTCTGAGACAGATCATCAGACAAGTCATCAGCATAAAAGCAGCAGTTCTAATTATTTTACTCAAATAAAAGAGAGGGCCACAAGCAAAATTCTGACAGGAGGGCCAAGAATTCCTCTCTGTGTGTCTGTTTATTGCTTTGTTAAATTAGCCCACTGGCTAGCAGCTGAAAAGTTGTTGTTTTTTTGGGTTAACTGAGCTGACTTTTATACACAGCCTACTTTGGGGCAAAAGATAAAACCAGATAGAACCAGTTCAGTGTCAACTTAACCTCAGTTTACGCTCAACTCTATCAGCTTATTCACTATTGCTCATAACATAAACTACGTCACCATGCTGGTTCTTTATTATATATTTAGATAGATAGATAGATAGATAGATAGATAGATAGATAGATAGATAGATAGATAGACTTTTATTTGTCATTCACACCTTCACCCTAAGTAGTAAACAAGATATGGTTAGAATAATAAATACACATATTACTAAATACTAATATTTAACAGCTAGTGACAGAGATAACCACAGTTATTGCACTTAAACTGTATGAGAATTGACTTACTAATACAGAAAACAAAAACCTAATCTGAGTCACAGCAAGACTTAAAAAATGAAAACAGTGGTAAAGTAAAAAAAGCTATTATTGCACTTATAGAGACATAACAATTAATAATAAGATATAACAATAACTACTAATAATTGTTATATCTTTTCTACAATTGTTATATCTTATCTACAATTACTAATACTACTACTAATAATATTAAGCTTTATATACAGTATGACATGGGTTTATGAGTAAAATGTACTAAAAGTAATGTATCCAGTGTAAAATTAAAATGGGAAAAAATAGATATTTACATATTATTATTATTATTATTATTATTAAACAGAGTCTGTATTTGTTTTAGATTTTTAAAAATAATTTTTATGAAATACTAGATTTACTAGATACTAGATTTTTCTTCTTTGGTCTTGAGGTCAAATTATTCTGCGGTAAACAACTCACGGTGATTTTCACAAGGCAAAACGATTGGGAATCCTTAGGTTAATCTTTGATAATATATTGTGTTTAATAAGCAAACCATACATATATATATATTTCTAACAATATGTCAAATAAATGTAGCGGAGTAAAAACTTTAAAAACATTCATAACAAAACACTTACATTTCTGTTCTTTTAGGTACATGTTATTACTTGTTTCTTATGTCTTACTACACCTTATAAACAACTACACCCTATAAACCAAAACCTCTACCTCCATCCTGCAGCTATCAGCAACATCATCACATTGTCTGACACAGTGGGCACGATCTCTCACTTGCAGGGACAGTGCAAATTACTCTCCTTCTATCTAGGTCGCCTCTCCTCTCACCTCAGTCAGACAGGATAGAGATATGACGGGCAGGCAATCCATGTTAACGATCAGCTCTCTGGACAACATGCACACACGCAGGCCACAGCGTGCACACACGGAAACAGAACACATAATATTTCATATAAAGTAATGCACAAGATTTGACATTAGAAAAAAAAAAAGCACTAAAGTGAATTCTAGTGAACCCGAGAGTTCTAGTGAACCTGATTTCAAGAAGGCTGCAGTGATGAACACACACACACACAATATCTTTATATATGTGTGTGTGTATGTGTGAATCTGAGGTGTCCTTTTTCTAAGTCTTAAAACTATTTCTTCAAAGATTTCCTCCTGCCTGCTGATGCTGTGATGTGGGCCCCTAATCCCATTTTAGATGTAATTTAGTTTCTGAAACCTGTGAAGTGTTGCTCTTCAAAGCCGGGGATACTGGTAAGTTCTGGGAATGAGTGACAACAATGCCAATGCTGTTAAGCTCCATTTACTTGCTTTGACTTTGGACTGCCATTCCTTAAATCTGAACTCCGATGATACTTCTAGGTCTGTCTGCAAGACCGTACACAGTTTGTCTAAATTCTCTGTGCAGTTTTTCTTGTTTTTGTCAAGATCAAGGAATGAGCATGCCTGCGACAACATCAAACTGCAGTGCTTGATGTGGCTGAGAGAATACTTTACTTACAAGGTTATTTAAAATCACGTATGTACAGTCTATGCTCAGAATGTTATAAATCTTGAGAAAATAATCTTCACTGGCTCTTTATTTTATCTGTTTTAAGATCCAGTATGATCCATCTGAAGTCAGAAAGAGAGCCAACTGTATTTTTTAAAAGTCTTGAAATCATTTTGCAAACACCACACTGATAAAAATAACCTACAAAGCTTTTTTGTGGTAACAAAGGAACTAGTTTGCTATCTGTTTGCTTGTTTCTGCTTTTACCATATTCAAAATATATATGTATATATACTACTGCACAGACATATTTATTTTCTATTCTATTCATAGTAGTATGTGGTCTTGCAGGATCATTTCAGTCTTATGTACTGTGGTTTGGTGATATCCATAACTGAGATTTGTGCTATCATTCTGAAACAGAGTTTTTTTCTGCTGCTACTCAGATTCTGTTTATCTTGTTTTAGTAGTAGCACATTCACACATTGCACATAAAATTAAGATTATGTGCATGGTTGGAAATCTATAGTGGGAAGTGTGAAACTATGCTATTTAGTGATTTGGGTGAATTGACTTTACAGTGTGATCCCTTGATACAGAAGACTTTATACGACCTTTTTTCACAGTATTACTAACCCAAGGTCTGTAAACATACTTTGATGTAATAAAATAGAGTTCCTTTTAATTTCCATATTCAAACCATTAATTTTAATACAAAAAATTCTCTTCTCACATCAGCATCCCTTCATTAGAATTTTATGAACCTTGTACGATGCTTAAACTGTGTGAAATTTTAAAAGCAGAGAGAAGTGGATGCATGATCAGATCATATGTTAATATTCTACATGTACATGAACAATCTAATAACATTTGCCCTTTAGCGTGACATATTCTATTTGTAAAATCTGAAACACTGCTCAGAGTTGGTTGCACAACAACATGCAATGGATGCATCATAATGGACCCACTGCTGGGTCTGCCAGGGTTGAAGTGGTTATAATGGTGCTATAGAGAACGTTTTAAGAGTGTATGAAAGAGGAGCCGAAAAGCTACACGTCAGTCCGTCTTTTAATAAAACACACATGGAGGGTTTTGTGACTATGATCCTGCTTCACTGGTTTCTCTCCATATAGAAAGACTGAAACACAACATCTTCCTACTAATGAACTTCGTCGCTCTTGATAAAAAGGTTTTCCTGCAGCAGTTCATGGCAAGCAAACATGTTAAGACCAAGCCTAGATGAGGTCTGAAGGACAACATGTTTTATCTGACACTCAGTGATGGGATAGAGGGCTCTTAGTACATTGTTTCCAAGACAGATCCTGTATTGATTTCCTCACAGGGCACAAGAGATGAGAAGCTTGTCCTAATTGGAGTTTCATAGCATAGATGCTTCATATTCATTTTGAGCACTTCACCATCATCCATATGGCTCCTATTTAAGTTAGTTTTGCTGAGGCAAAAAAAAGCAGTTTTTTTCAGGCAACTGCAACATCTTCAAATTTAATTCAATATTTAGGACATCTGTCCAAAATTTGTGTTGTTCATAAGAAACAAAAGCTACAAGAAATGTCTGCATGAGCTCTTTAGCACTGATGGCAATTTTATACACAATAGAAGCAGCGTCACATGCAGAACAGCATGCATGTATGCTTTTAATTAATTTCCCTCGCTTGTCATTTTGTGCGATTTGCTGTTTTCGTGCAATTTTTCTCCAGACTCTGTTCTGCTGTCATTTAGTAGAAACACTTGCTAGCAGTTGTTTGTCAGTTTGACATTAATTTTTGTTTCCTTCCTTAATTTTTCTTTCTGCGATTTGTTTTGAAGTGAGGATTTTGTGACCTATGAGTTTTTGTTTGTCTCACATATGACAACGCCTGTTTTTTGTCACATTTGTTGGCTTTTTGTCATTGTATTTCAATACTTTTTAACTTATTTTATTTATCATGCATTATTGAACTAAGATACACATAGATTCACATTTACATTGATAACTTAATTGTCAGCAAGCACAGTCTTGGATTATTTTTATTTTTATCCAAAGTGCAATTGGATAATAATTGGATAGTGATTGTCAAACTGTGAATTTAAATGATGTTTTCGATGTAGTAGTCTTTCTTCTCTAGTGTTGGACAAGTTAACTTTACTTACGTTTTATATTCAAATGCACCTTGGCAATCAGATCGCAAGTGAACATCCAACACACATCACTGTTCACACCTGCCCATATACATGCATCGAGGTGTTCAGCAGACCGCTTGTGTTCAGATTTTGTCAATGCTGTGTCATTTCCACTACACATTTAACATACAGTTACGCTTGATGACTGATTTTTAGTAGCATCCTTGTCAGGGATACATCAGGATGGATCATTGCATTTAGTGATGTCCATGTGTAATCCAGTCAACCAAGACACATTAAAAAACCAACAGGGTCATTTTTAGCACTGAGGACTGCACACAACAGATTCCTGAATGCAGGCTTACCCGTGGTTAACATTAGCAAGGCAGGCATATAAAAACACACAACATACTCAGAAAACCTTTATAAAAGCAGCACATTTCTCCTCTTCTGTTCCTCACCTCAAGTCCCTTTATCCTTCCATCTAACTCTCACTAATATAACCACAACTGTCTTTAAACAATGCCATACAGAACATATACCTGCCTATATACTACCTAAATTTCCTGAAATTCAGTAAGGAAATGCAAATACATTTATACATCTTTCCATCCAAATTATTTGAAAACTCTCCATTCAAGTGGCACTAACCCTCAACAGAAGAAGAAACAACAAGAGACAACAAGTTGATGTAATTAAGAGAGTAGAATTTCTACTAATGCAAAAAAACATGGAAACGTGAAGTTTACTGTGTTTTCTCCTCATTTCTCCACACAGATCAGACATTTTTGTTTGCAGCAATTTATTTGTCACTTCAGTGATGTCTCACTCACATCTTAGGTGGTTTGAATGGTTTATTTGCTGATTAGTTCTGTTTGTCACACTCATCAAAGCTCAACAAACTGCCATATTTCAATGCTTACAATATCTTTTGGTTCCAATCACGTTTTTTAATGACACCTGTGACCTGTCTCCTAATTCACAAGCAAGGTTGATTAGGCACGAAAGAAGCATCTTGTATGCTCCTGCAGTAATCCAGTAATAAAAATGTTGAAATACTGTCAAAGAAAAGAAGGATTTGAGCTGATCAAGAGGGGGGCAATGGTATAGTAAACCTGACCAAAACTGATATGAAGAATATCAGTATTGTGAACAGTATTACAGATCTGTATTCACTATCCCATCTACTGATATAACTGCTGCATCACTGCAGCTTGTCACAACTCTGCAAACACCTGTGGATCTGCTGCTATTAGAAGCGTGGCTCTTTTCACATGCAAATCCTCTGATTACTTGTAACTCGTTTATAAATGTAACAATTAAAAAATCCCTTTTTCTCCAGTGATGAACAGACACCATCTCTGAAATGATGCACTCCCACTTGACGACAGTGTAAAAGATTGCATGCCCTTTGTGAAACAGCTTGTTTTCCTTCTCTTCTTTGAGCTTCATACATCCAACCACCTGTCAGACGTTTGGATAAATACAACTGTGATGCATTAGGGAGAAAAGAAGATGATGTATATAAAGAAGATGAAAAAACCCACCCGAAATCAATATTCAGCCTTATTTTTCATTGTAATTATCCGAGCACTCAAACAATAATGAGCTGCGAGGATACTTTGCATATAAATTTTAGGTAGTTATCACAATGAATGGGGATGATGTGAGGCCCTGATCTCCTTTGTGAAAGAGTGTGTTGTCAATCAGATTTGGCATGGTGCAGATCGCTCGAGCGAAACCGTTTTTGATAACGTCCCAGTGGAAGAGTTGATTGGATCTCCTGGAACACTGCGTATTGGTACTGCACCGTTCTCTGCTGATGTTTCTGAGGAAGCCTTGAAATCCATTAAGCTGTAACAGTATTACCATTCATCTCAGAGGAGGGAGGACTTAACTGCTGCTGCCAGATGACTGCAGGAGTCTTTTTATTGGTCATTTATGTGGCCATCAGTGCTGGGCTGGACAATCAAAGAGTCACATTTGGGGGACAAAAGTCTCCTTTCACACTTGGACAGCCATGGGCCACAAAAAGCCTAAATTCAATTACTGAGATAGCATCAGCAAATATACACACACAAACACACACAAAACTTAACTCACACACGCAGTGGACACTGCATGCACAGACATGTATACATGCAGACAAACGCACACAAACGGACAGATGAATGGGAACTCTAGACAGAAATCAATTTCTAACTCAAAACTTGTGCTGAGGAGAGAACCTAATCGGAGGGCAGATAAGAGCTTGTTTGCTCCTGATAAGACAAGCGACCACAACACATGTCCCATAAATTGAGATTAGCCAGATTTGCTTTTGGAGTTGTTGGGAAAAATGTTGGCTGAAGATAGCAGATGGGGGTGGAAGGGCACAATATGTGAGTGACAGACTTCAATACATGAAGAGCAGGCTGTTAAAGTGGATCTGTGCTCTGAACAGGCCTGAGCAATGTAGATTTAGATTACTGTTGAATGCTGTAATATTGACATGACATTTTTTCAATTGATGAGTGGCAAGTCAAATTAAAAACCAGCATAAAGTGTTGACCACCATGAGCCTGCAGAACAGTTTCAGTGCTTTTTAACATACATTTTCCAAACATTTGAAACTCTACTGGAGGAATCAAGTACCCTTCTTTAAAAGGATTTCTATCATTTAGTGTTTTTGATGCCTCCAACTACATACTGCAAATGTTCAGTTGGTTGAGATCTAGTGCATGTGAAGGCCTTATTTTCATTCACATTATTTTCATACACATCAAGGACCTTCAGTCCTTTATGGGAGCCTGTGCTGATTTAATTTTTCCAATCGTTTATTCACGTTTTGTGTTATATTTCAACTTGCGAAACATTCAAATATAACTGACAAAGCACAAAATCTGTGACACCGTAGCAAAAAGCAGAAGAAAGCAGAAAGCCGTCTCCACTCACGTCGATGATGGTCCACTGCTCCACTACGATGGCATCGTACGTTGGGGTGGCCGCACTGGGCTCACTCTCACTTGCCTCCTGGAAGATGAAGACACTTTCCACTGACTTAGGCAGCAAATCTGCAGAGAAGAAGAAAAAAAATCCATCCGTGAAAAGGGTATTTACTGGATGGAGCGTGTCTGTCTTGTCTCTCCTTCTCCTTTAGGTCCCCCAGGCTACGGGAAATGGAATATCACTCAGCCACATTCACACACAACGTTTTATTACATAGCCAGTGGTGTGGGCCATTTGTATGAGCAATGTGCATTTATGCATTATACAGGGAGACAAGGTAAAAGAAAAGAGCAGGTATGCCCCTTCTGGGATTTAAAAAAAGAAGAGGAGACATTATGTGCTACATCAGTGGTTTGCAGAACCCAGAGCCCTGCTGGTTTTCATGCTCGACAGCTAAACAGAGGCTAATTACAACTGGGAAGCAAGGTGAATGGAATAGCGGATGGGATTTAAAACCAGAAGTGCTCTGGGTCCTAAGGATCAGGACTGAGGAAAAGATGGACAGATTTTAGTACTGGCAAACTGTAGCTGCTGATTTAATGAAGTCAGTCTGTAAGGCATTAAAGCTTAAATCCTTTTGCTAAGCCTGCATAATTCACCTTAAAAAGACTTGAATTAAGTGAGTCACATAAAGACATTGACGTTGATTCTTTAGGCCACTAGTGAGATTGTTTGCTGCTGACCAAATAGATTTTCTAAGCCTTTCCTCTGTTAGAGGCTAACATTCGCACAATTGGCATGCGAGACAGAAACAGCACTTTGACCCCTGTGTATTGGGACACCTCTCCACCCAATGTGTCTTGTTATTCATTTGATGCACATGCACATTACATGCAGGTACACACACACACACACACACTCGGACACAATACACGCCCCTTGGTCCAGTCCTCCCGGCTGGCCTGAGTGCTTTCTCATTACTACCACACCATTTACACACTAATACAGTTTGCTGGGGCCCAGGCACCAATACGAGACACTCCACATTTCATTACTGGGCCCTAATAATAGTGGGATGAAAGCTGACTGGAGAGCCCAATGGACAGAGGGAGGGAGAGGAAAACGGAAAGAGAAGGACGGAGTGAGCGAGACAGAAGAAGAGATAGAGTGGAAGGATGACAGGCTCTTTTATCTCTCTCCGTGAAAACCCATTTAGGACCCATGCACGCTCAATTGAAGACGTCTCTCAGACATCTACTGGCTCTCTCAAATACAGACATTGTCGTTGTTCACCCCCATCCCATCCCTTTCCCTTTTCTCTTCAGCTCTGCTTCCTCTTTCACCCCCTCCCTCCCCCAGTCCAGTGCTCCTCCACCTCATTCGTCAGCCCACCCTGTTTGTTGTATAATTGGAAAGAAGCCTCAGAAAATGCACTGCGCCAAGACCCACCATTGGTTCACTGCCGGCGCGATAGGGATCACTCAGGTGAGATCGACACAGGGTTTCTGTCTCGCTGCTCTATAGGGAGCAGCATGTCTCTGGTGATAATACAGAAAGACACTCAGCAGAGGAGAGAGAAAGGCGGAGAATGAAGTGGAAGAGAGGGAGTTGGCTGCTGGGGGCGTTGAGTCCGTCAGGGGAATGCACCGGTTGTGTGCACAAGTAAACATTATCTTGCGCCTATTGACTGAGAGCTGAGCTGAGCCGCCAGCGGGCCGACTGAGACTAAGTTGTTTACACTTGCAAAAACCACTGTGCGCCCTCAGTAAAATTGTTCCTCATCTCCCGTGACTCACATACTCAAGGTCGCAGGGCGAGGCATGCAAATACAGTCGTACTGAAAGCACGGAGTGACAGCATCGGGATTGAAAGGCACAGAAGGAAATGAAGGGGAGAGTCAGATAGCTAGAGTGGCAGGGTGACAGCAAGTGACACTGGGTGACACACGGCAGCTGAAATCAGCACCCGAATGACAGGGGAGGGGATCAACAACACACACTGGGGGGCATAGACGATGCTGACACGTGCAGACTGAAACTTAAAATGTTGTGTCTGTAGTAGTTTTGGTCTGTACTGTAGGAGTTTGGGAATAATTGTGAGGGTTTTAGCTGCACATATCAAGTCAGTTTGGGGAGGTGTTTGTTCCTAATATTCATGGACATGTTCACAAACTTGCTGTTACATCAATTCTTGTAGCACACAGAGTTTTGACGAGCAAACAGAAAGCACACAGGAAGTTGTTCCCATGAAGCTGTCTGCAACTGTGCATCACTTACTGCAAAGTTGGCTTTTACAAATACCGTAGTTAATTTTACAGGTTTACTTAAACATCAGTCATAGGTTTCTTTTCATTTCTGTATAAAACTTAAGTAGACGTATCTCAAAATTGAGTTGTGTAAATCACAACAGTGAACATCAATCATTATTTTTTTAATCAAAGTTTAATTGCTCCCACAAAGTGTTGTACTTTCAGATAAGTGACTTGCCATGCTGCAGTAATATAGCTTTGACAAACATTTGTGCACATTTGATGTTCACTGTATTGGATTATATACCCCAAGTAAGTTTTAAGCCTCTGCTAACTTCATAATTGAAGTGAATAGCTGCCTGGGATAGGAAAATAAATCCACAAACTTATTAATACTTAAATATTGTTTGGCTGTGTCTGAAATGACTCCCTCATTCAATACTCTCTATGTAAAAAAGATGTTCAATAGATCACATTGTTAGTAGTAGTAAACTGAGATTTCATCCACTTATTACTCATCATCATTATTACTTATTACTCATTATTACTGTCATCACTGACAGGGAAAGTAGTTTAATTTAGTGATTAATGGGGAAAATAACGAGAAAAAAAGAGCAGTAAAGAAACTTGTCAATATCATAATAGCATGGATTATTATTTTAAACTGTATGCTATAATTGAATTTGTACACTATAATTTTATTCACAAAGTGTGGATTTTTGTGCAAGTGCATTGCGCTTGGCCACATGTGTATGTGTGTTCATGTACAGCTAACTGCTGCAAGGAAAGTGACCCTGCCCCAGGTCATGTATGCTGACATGATTTAAACATGCATGCAAGGTGCTGCCTCAAAAAGCTGGAGACAGGCCGCTGACAGCTAATCTATATTTCAAACAGGATGAGTGGGTTTCCAGACAGAAGGACAGAGAAAGAAAGAGAGAAAGAGACGAGGCTGTCTAATGTGTGGGGATTGGATGTGGCTCTTCCCAGTGGAGCCAAAGGTTTGCTGCTGGCAGGTTGGTACCTGTGGGTTACTGGGCAGACTTCAGTTGGTATTGAAGAAACAGAGGATGGACAGCATGCTGATTAGATAATGAGGGATTTGACCAAATATATACAGGGTAGAAATATCTTTATTAATATAAGTCCTTAATATGTATACATATTCTTTCATTTCCACTTATTGCAGTTTTTCAGAGCTGTAGCTGATATGTTCATGATCCCAACCATGTGCACAGAGTGTTCATTAACACTTTCATCACACTGTGGAACTGGTTAACACAGAAACACTGAGGGTGGGAAATTTGCTTTCTTACAGCTGTAGAAGAGATTTGTCCTCCATCTACCCTGGGAATTACAGTATGCATATATTTACATATTTAACATGGTAGAATTTCAGCATAAATACTTTGTGTTTTTGTGACTAAAGCTTGTGTTGAATAAAACCATTTCCAGAAGAGCATATAGCATCTCTTTGATCTATTCACAAACACTGATGTCAGGGAGCTACCATGCAAGGTGCTGCCATGACCATGGGGAGAGGTGTAGCTGATTCTGTGTCTTACAATTGGGAGCGATCTGGAGTTTAAAGTCTTGCTAAAGAACACTTCAGCATGTGGACAGTAGGAGCCGGCGATTATTGGATGACCCACTCTACCTCCTGAGCCACAGCCACAATAGCATATTCTGCTGCCATCAACTTGAGCTCCACAGCTGTGTACATGATCTACAGTATTTTTTTTAACAGGTTTGAGTGACTGTTAATCCTTGCAGCTGATTTGTCTTGTGCTAGTTCAAGCTCTTCAGTGCATTTGTTGTGTGTTTGTATATTCAAATACACTGAACAGAGAAGGAAAACTAGCCAAGTTGCTGCATTAAGTGAACACAGCGGTGGAAAACTTTCATCCTGTCTATCTGCAACTGAAAGAGTGAAGAGACAAGTGCTGTGCTGCCAAAACATATACATGGAACATCTACCACATAAAAACATATGCATCATGTACACACACATGCACACACATAGCAGAGCTGTGACTTCTAATTCTGCCTCCTGTCAACTTTTGTCTCAGAGAAACGCTTGCACATCATTTCCTTCCATGAATTTCTTTTCACAGTAAGAAATAACACAGTAAGAAGAAAGAACACCTTATTGGAATATCTTATTCCCTGCAAGTCACTCTCTCTCTCTCTCTCTCTCTCTCTCTCTCCCTTGTTTCCTCCTTCCATTGGCTTTGCCCAAATTTAGAGACCAGAGAGGGCTGACTGTCATGCATATAAATAGCTCAATGTCTCACAACTGGGCTACAAATCCTCATTGTAGCTCTGGAGATAGCTTAAGCTATACAAGTAACAAAGGCAAACTCAAACCCTGTCAACACCATTACTGTCAGTTTTTTTAGTAAACAAACTCAATCCCCCAACTCTGCTACCAACTGGGAGGCAGTATGTGTTTATTGTGTGTATATATGTGTGCAAATGAGTGTGTCTTTGTCAGTATATATGGATATTGCAGTGTGTATGTATATTCAAGCCTGTGTGTGTGTGTTTACAGGCGGCGCCACTGTGTGTATGAATCTTTAATGTGACTTTTATGAAAGTGGGGCCTGCTGCAGTTTAGGATCTGTAAATTCAATATCACTATAATATCTGACCCTGTGGCTCAGACGAGGTCTCCACTTATTGCAAACACTGCTGCCACACCAGACAGGACTTACACAATCCGAGCAACCCGTCATATACACACAGTTGCACACATGCACATGCGTATCCAGACAATGCCCCCTAATGTTTTCACATCTCGCTTCACCATGGTAACCCATCTTTAGTAGGAGCATGGGGACAGTGTGTCTTTGTGTGTGTTTTTTGTGTAAGTGTGCATCTCTCTGGACCTTGCCAAACAGCCGTCTGCCAGAGACAATAGAAAGGTAGAACAGTATTCAAGAAAAGGCCAGAGTAGCAGACTGACTGCAAGAATATTAACAGTGATTTTAAAACAAAAAAAAGAAATAATCTATAAACTCAGCAGTCAACAATCGTAAGTACAAACAAAAACAGCTTAATCTTTGCATGCATTTCAATGTGTGTTTCAATGTGTCAATTAATTTTAATAAAAACGTATCTGAGGTTTCTTTCAGAGTTTAAGAGCAGATGCATCATGTTCTTATTAACTTAATTTAAATGTAGATGCATCAAACAATTCAAGACAATAAAGTGCTTTATAAACATTATATGCTGATGCATCTGTTTGAGTGCTTTCAGATTTATTATATATCGTATTGCTAATTGGAGCTCAGAGCTGCATGGATAATTAATTTCAGTCAATTACTGAGTTATGGTCTGTGCATAACAATAGCTTGATAATGAATAACTGTTCATGAAGGTTTTAGTTTTAGTGATAACCACTGAACTATGGCATACTGTTGATGTTGTATTGTTGACTGGATGACTGATAGAAAATCTCAATAATGCCAGATTGGATTTTCGAATCTGTCTGAGATTACACAGCATTACAACTGTGTCAAACTTTCCAATCAGGTGGGTTCGCAGGATTCTGAGCTGAAAGTGTCTCACTGCTCACCCCCGTGCTGCTTTGAGCTAAATGCTAACATCAGTACATCTGAGGCTGATGGGAATGTCATTAGTTTTGTAGGTATTTAGTCATAAACATAAACTAGGCTTAGGGACAAATTATTTTTACCTGATGACCATGCTAGATAAAACGTAAAATGTATATCTGTATTGAATTCTATGGCTGTATAATCGATGTGGAGACATTTTACTCAAAATCATTAATGTCAGCCTCAGAAGCTCTAGGGAAAAAGTCAGAGGATTACCAAAGTTAATAGGAATCATTGCCTTGGGACCATTTGTGTGTGCACCACATTTCTTTGCAATGCATCCAATATTTGTTTAGATATTTCAGTCTACACTGTATCAGAGTGACGGACATACTGTACTGTACCAACTGACAAACACTGACTGCAGAAGACAGCAACAGTTTTTTGAAGTGATGAAATAGTGCAGAAAGACTTATAATACTTAAAAGATAATGGAAAAGAAGGTCAGTCTTAGCACAATTACACTCATTAGACCACACTTGTATCTGTCAGTACATGACAAGCTGAAGCACGCTGGTCGCTCTGTATCTCAAAACAAGGCCGTCACTACCATCTCCCATCCAAATGCATGTCTGTCAGCCTATGTCCTTTAGCGTGTTGTTTTGCTGTCATACATGTCCTTGATGTTTATGAGGCTGAGATGGTCTCCTGCTTTGTGTTGAGCATCTCATCACGAACTCAGAAACTCATTTCAAAGAAGCAGCTAAATATGGAGACGACAGGAATGGATACTGATTCTAAAGCCCTGAGCTGCGTGGCTGTTTGATGTAATTAGCTTCTAACAATAAATGGGATGCCGCTTTGATGTCATATTGCCAGCTGCTCTGAAGAGACTAAAATCCACAAAGTACAGAATTCACCTCTGTAAAGTTGTCTGTTTTCTAAAGCGGTTAATCTTTAGCTGTGTGCTGATTTCAGTCCTATAAGTCAGTGAAGGGCGTGGGATCTTCATAATACAGCTGATCTGCTTCCTATCCTACCCAGTAATTTCACTGTTGAAGAGACACACATCTTAGCAGCACATGAAAAATGCAGAATATGTTAGAGGATCCTAACAGGCAGAAAAAAAACTGAATCATAATAATACACTTCATTACTCCATTTTCAGGACATAAAATATGCAAGGAGGCACAAATTTGTTATCAGGTTAATTATCTGTGTTTCGGAGTTGCTGAGGCATTCACTTTCCTAGATTAATGAATTATTATGACTCTTATTTACACTGGTTGGCTTATTTCTCCAGTGTCAGAGTGGAGCACAGAGCCGCTGGGGTCTGATGGAAGAGGAAAAGTCAAACATGAAATCGTTTCAAAGGGGATATCAAACAGCTCTAGTTCTCTAAAGCATCTCCAACAAATGAAGAATCATGTCACATTGTGCACTGGTGAAATAGAGTCCACCCTTTTGTCATTTGTAAAAGGCACTTTGTTTCTGTAACACCACTTTCTTTAATGCTTTAACTGTTTCTGTTGCTAGTGGTCAAAACATGTCAAGGCTCTGCTGAGCATCTGATGTTAAGGTCGATAATACACCATATCACCATGTTCGATGTTGCATTTTTTCAAACTTACAGCAATGACTATGAGCAACAAACATGCGAAGTGCAAATGCCAAACTGACGTGTATTTCTAACATGCTCACAATGACATGATGATATTAAGCAGATATAATGTTCACTACTTTAGTTTAGCGTCATCCCTCTTAACATTTACTAATTAGAATTTAACAGAAAGTCAGATATAATTAGTTAATAGGGAATCAGGGAATTATATTTGTTTAGTTTTAGTATTTGGTCATAAACCAATGTATGAATGTTTGCACTAAATTTCATGGGAATCCATCCGACAGTTGTTAAGTCACCTCACTCAAAATTACAGTAAATCTAAAGAACAAAAAGCATCACTTAACGTAGCATAAAATGTCAAACATACAATAGGTTGTGCAGTTACCCTGTGTATGTTTGCAGTAAGAAAGCATGCTGCAGGATGGCACCAGCTCCTTACACAAACAAACCACAGTATTATCAGTCGTATGTAAGTGTTATTCAAACATGATTGGTTTTCTGGCGCCAACTAATGCGCCATAAATGCCACACAAGCCAAGTTTTTTATTATTTTATTTTACAGAAGCTGATGTGATAGTTGCATCTGCCTGATGTTGACAGTTTACTGGTAATACTGTCAAAGGAAAAAGGCAATATGGGAAAATTTTAGACTCAATAATTGTATTTATTTGAACTATAAGAGTACCTGCAGAAGAGCAGTTCTAGAAAAACAAAGAAGCCAAGAGCAAAGGTGAAAAGTATTATAATATTTAAGGTAACAAAACTCCCTCACTGAGTTATTTGTATTGTTATACATTACAAACCTCTCATTCAAATGGTTGTATATTGTGTATATTGAGTAACAGCGAGTCATGCCGGCTTACCGTTCACATTGCCCAGGTAGAAGTGTCCATCGACAAGTGAGGCTCCATTGTTGAAGTGGTGGGTCATGTGATCCAGCCAGTTGGCCTCCACACCTTTGACCCCCTCGTCACAGTTTTGAACCCGAAGTGGCACCTTGACAGTGTAGTACTTCACTTGGCCCTCTCGGACCGGTGGGTTGTTGTAGAAAGCGAGCAGCTCCGCCCCTGTAAAGAAACAACAAAAAAACAAAAACGGTGTCATTGATTTAAAAGGTTGTGACCATATCGATGTTGCCTCTGTGGAAATCCCATATCTTACTTCATGATTACTGAACCACTGCTGTACATTGGCTGCCATCCAAAGTGTAATTTGACTCCATCTGCAGGGGCACTTTCACTCTTGTCAGCTGCCAGAAGTTATAATAAATGCCCCAGTAAATGGTTGGATGAGAGACATTAGTTATCATTTTAAATATTTATTTCTGTTGCAATGAAAACAACTGTATGTGATGTACAATAAAAGCACAACTGCTCTTTAAGGACTTCTGACTTTTGGAAAACTTATCTCCCTGTAACTTTTCAACACTAACCACACATCCACACTGTGATGAAGTGTTAATAATCACTTGGAAGTACATTTATTTTCTATGAAATAAGCAAGCAGCGACGTTGTGCCAACGTGTGGATAGTCAACAAGCTTCTTGGCCAAGAAAAGTTGGCTGTGGTGTTTGTGGTCATCAGCCATCAACAGCAAATGACAATTTGTGTGCTTTCTTGTTGTCCAATGAAATTTTCCTGTCCTGCAGGAAATTAAATTTCTCAATATGAAGATGGAGAATATTAAACACCAGCTTAATAAAGAGGGCAGTTTGCATGTGTTCTTGGAAAAAATAACAAAAGCTGAATTCAAGAAATTAGTCATAGAAAAACAGAGCAGCACTGAGATAGAAGTTAGTATACAACAACTGGACATGTTCAAAGAAAAAGATATTAAGTAACCTGCTAATAAATTTGACCTTAAGGTTTTTGTGATTTATTTTGATGTTTTCTTTAGCTACCCCTCCACCAGAATGTCAGGATTTCAGACTATTTAGTCTTGATTTTTTTTTATCTTGAATAATCTTTTTTTCCAGGACCTTTTGTATCACTTACATATGTAATGCAACTGTTTTATTTCAATTTCTTGTGTTTTGTAAGTCCATAAGAGAAGGACATTTTTTATGCAAGACAGTCATAAAAATTGAAACATCATTATCATATTATGAAAAAATATTCCACCTGGCAGGAATAAAAAAAAGTAACACAAGATGAGATTTGTGTTGCCACGAGCTGGACTCATAAATATGCTGCAAATCTTTTCCAAGGATGCAGCCTCTTTTTTTTCCCCCCGTTGGTTCTTTTCACACAACAAACGTGAAGTGAATCGAAAGCTATTTGATCATATTCATGCTACAAGTCATCTGCATATTCCTCTTTTCCAGGAGTGATGTAACTTAAAAGGAACCATTTCATAGTAACCAAGTTAATTTGTAATATAACCTTGAATAATGCATTTAAAGTTTTGCAGCTAGCTGTTGTTTATATCAAATAGACATATATATATAATGCAGTGGAAGAAACAACCTTGGAAATTTGTCCACTTTTACTTTACTTTACTTTACTTGGCAGACGCTTTTATCCAAAGCGACTTACAAGAAGACACAAGCAATTACCATTCGGGCTCTGTAAATTATGAGTTACTACAAACTAAGAGCCCTGATAAGACCCAAACTTGTCAAGAAGAAAAACATGCTAGGAATTGTTAAGTGCTAGACAAACAGTATGTATATCACTGCTACTATCTCATATCATACGAAATCAAAGTGGAAAGAGTTTTATTTGTTGTGATGTGAGTGACTGAAAGATTTGCTCTGCTTACCTTTGAAAAAAACAAACACTACAAAACATGAGATGTGAGCAGGGTTCAAATCGGGCAAAAAGCAATTCAAATCAAGCCTCGTAACATTTTCCCTTTCTTTCGAATGCAAATGTCGAGCTGTCATTCCCGAAGTGAACCAGATGGATGAGCAGAATGTGTGACACTGCCACCCGCCCATCCACCCACACGCACACACGCACACACGCACGCACACACAGTGTTACACACATTTTGGCGTGGGGTAGACGTGGTTTGGGGAGGGAGTCATGGCTGAGTCCCTTTGGTTTTTCTGTCTGTCCATCCGTCCGGCAGACACCCAAGAAGAATGAATCATTTATAACCATTTCTTGTCTGGCTCGTCTGACTGATGTGACAGCTGGCCACCAAATTCCCTAAATCTTGTCATTTGTCACTCTTGAGAAAAGTCGAATCACAGCAGAATATTCACCTCCCCTCATCCTCCCTATGTTCCCCATGTTACAACGAGGACAATATGGCAAACAAATCTTGGACAACACATGACAATGAAATTACTTCCCATTCAACATGCCACTGAGTTGCCAAAACAACACATTTCCTAACTGTGAAAGATTTTGCAGTGAATTGTATCTGTATATTAATTATTTTACAGTTTATGTGCACCAGCTCGAGATGATGTATCACTAGGGTTTGTCCCATGAATTCTTTCCGTATCTCAGTGAGCTTCAGGCAGGACATGAAAATACTGTGTGGAAAAATTGTTTCATGCATACTAACTGATTTAGAAAAGCAGTGAAGCTGGGGGTGTACAGCTCTACATTTCTGTAACAACAGTGTAATTAAATAAGTAACATCATTAAACCATATTTGACACAGATTATTCCATTTGTGGCACTTTTATAGACATTGGTCAGATGTGCCATTTAACAGTTTGACATAAAGTAACAGCCACTAGCTAGAAACACACTGCCTGGCTTCTATCATTCTTGCAATATTAGCTGTTTTCTGTGTAATAGCTGAGAGTTTCCCATGCATTATATTTCATTATACTCTAATTATGCTATGATTATGGCACCAAGGCGACTGTAATTCAGGCGGAGGGGTTAGTAGCTCATTTTCTAACCTTTATTTGGTCAGGAGAGACTTTCAGGGTTTATAAACATATTTTCAGTAGTGCTCTGTTCACAGGAGAGCGGGAGAGAGAGAGGACAGCAGGGCAAAACGGGGAAGTTAATACCAAAAGGTAAGGCATTAAAAATATCCTGCCTCATTCCTTCATCATTCATTACTGGATTTCATCTGGTATTTAGAAATCACTTTTGTACCGTGCACATTTGTTCACTTATGACTAACTTATCTACACAGTTTTGATTAACCATACATACATACATCTTCAGAGCTTCATTAGGTCAAATTTATATATCATATAGCTGCAAATCAAATGTCAAAGCATCACCCACATGGCCACTCTGCACACTAAGAATTTTTTCTTCCAAGTGGCACTCAAACTTACAGTCTGCCATACATGTCTGGCAGATTCATGCACATAGAATTAATATGTGCTTTTGCAGTACTGATAAACACAGTGGCAGATGTATGTATAGACTGCATGTATCATCACTTCCTCCTTCTGAGTCTAAACTTAAACCAGTACCTATCAGTTACATGTTAGTTAAGATAAGCTTGAGATTTTACAAAGACGTCTTCTTTTTCCCATGAGAAAACTTAGCAGACACATTCTTGTGAGGAAGTAATCTTTGATCTTTAATAAATTGCATTAGTAAATGCCATAAACCTGCCATAAAAGTCCCATGCCAAGTTCACCACTCCCCCACTTCAGTTGTGCTAGAGCAGCCTGTAAATGAGAGATTTGATGGAGAGGTGATATTTTACCAATAAATGTGGCTTCACGACAAGATCACATTATGGTAGCAGTAACCATGCCAAAGTACTTCAATTTTAATCTAATCTAATCATGTGAATTCATTACATTAACAGACACAGCTAACAGCTAAGCCTTTCAGAATAAAGTCTGTAGAGCTAACCTGACTCTTGCCACTGGGAGAAATGGTAAATGGTAAATGGTCTGCACTTATATAGCGCTTTTCTACCTATACTGGTACTCAAAGCGCTTTACACTG
>JAUMHL010000009.1:4559620-4597131 GCA_032362345.1 Sandelia bainsii | reverse complement strand
CTGGAGGAGCCAGGAATCGAACCACTGATCTCACGATTGGCAGACGACTGCTCTACCTCCTGAGCCACAGCCGCCCAGAACAGGCTAACAAGAAAATAAGCACATGGCATTGAAAGCATTTAGCTTCAAAGGCTTATCTGATGGCAGCCCAGCTGTCCAAATGATGAGCTCTACAGCAGTAACCCCTTGCATGACCTTAGCACCGTGGCTTTCAACATGACATGCCATCATTTCAGTGTCTGTTTTTATAATCTAAGAAGCTGGACACTGATTCCATCAGAGCAGAGACATCAGTGATCACAATGATAAAACCCAGCAGCTGAAAAGACATCATTTCTATATTGTTTAAGATGCTGAAGATTGTAGACTGATATGTATCAGCATTGCACGTCTGATTAGGTAATTAGCCTAGCCACTTGTTTGTGGAATATTGATTGTGCCTAATTTCTTGAAGTGCAAATTCATGGTTCACAGGAGTTAAGGCTGGATAGGCAGACAAAATAGAGGACTCGTGTGTTGGATTTAAGTTACTATGTATGTTCATAAAATATACATAACCAAAGGTGACTATGAATTTCTTACTAAATGTTTTTGGTCATGCAAACAGTATCTGAAATGTACTTTGAGACTGAATTGTATCCAGTCATGCTTGTACAGCTGTCACAACCATGCAGAACTTTCCATGTGCTTTTCCACCAGAATCCCTTTCCCTCAAACCATCGAAGCATTTGAGCCTTCAAACTTATGAGCTCAGTTTCTATCCAGAGCTCCAGTCTCGGAGTTGGTGTTCCTCTATCAGCTGTAAGCCGCCGACTTTCGCCAGCTTCACTGCCAACACTTGCACAGTGTTCACCTCGAGATCTGAGGATTAGCATGGACAAGTCAGCAGCAGCCAAGACTCTTGGGCCTCCTCGGCAGACTGGGCATTAGTAGAGAGGGACATGGGAGCTTGGCAGCCTCCTCTACCACCCCAGCTGGCTGCTACACTGGCGCTGCTGGTGTTGTCGCAAAGATTCGGGGGGGATGATGGTGGGGGTTGAGAGAGAGCTGTGAAGCTGAGGGAGGTAGAGGACGAGGCAGTGGGGGATTATCTCACTGCAAAATGCACTGCAGGGAGGCCCAGATGGACCAGTGGGCTGTGGTGTGTTGCGATGCCAAGTGTGTTATACTTAAAAACACATGCAAATAAAACCATGAAGTGTGTACACCAAAGAGTACATTAATTATGCAACAGTTAGTATTAGGTGCTTTGAAACCAATCACTTTGCACATTGTTCACACACTATACGGCACATACACACAAACACACAGACGTTAACACTCCCACTGGGACGTGTGTCTAATGCACAGTTTGCACACTGCGCTCACACATAACGGAAATAGGTTCTGTGAGAGGATGAGAGACTGTAGGAGGGGGGTTATAGAGGTGGGTGTCTCTATCTGTTAATCTAAAATGCTCAAATAAAGCTGAAACTATAAATGTGTGTGCTAATTTCAACAGCATTCCCCAAGAAACAGGGGGCTATCATGAATAATGAAGATGTAGCTACGTATGGCTCGCTTTCTGGGAAGACAGAAAATGAACCATGAAATATGCAGCTTCCGAACAACCTGACAAAACTGTTGTGGTGAATTTCACAGACTCTCCGCTTCATCAGCTAAGTGCGACTGCAAATTTGTATGCACCACAGCTATAAGATGATTCCCTCTGTGTAACGGATAGAGAGGATTATATCCCAAGGCAGCACATTGTTGTGCAACATTGAGGCAATAGCAGGAAATGACACCTCCACAGTTGCCAAGTGTCTCAAGAGAGATCAGTGGTGCCACACTGTTCTTTAGTTAAACAGCCAAAAGGTATGACTGAAATGAAACAGAAAAAACTAAGTTACATTAGATGTGACAGATATTGGCTAAAGATTAGAAGCTGTCACTTTGGATCTCTGAGAATATGTGGCACAAGAAGCTAGTTTACAGCAGATGCCCTTGAGTACAGTATGAATTCCCCTGATGTAGCTGCTCTGGGGCCAGCAGTTGATTGTGATTTGAGTTCACAGGTTATGCTGTGTGGAAACACGCTGCACAAAAAGCATTGTTATCAACTAATTTGTTTGAAACTGATAAATGCTAGGACAACGTTCATCCAGTATCTATATGCAGGAACCTTGTGCAGGAGTCTGGGTTTCATCAACACAGAGCACTGATTGGTGCACAAGTTATAGCTTTACACTGTTTTTGAGTTTTGACCTTTAATTATCTTAATTAACATTTCCCTTTAGGTCTCTGTGTTATTTGTAGGAATAGCTGATTTTGTGTTGCAGTAGCAGGTCCCATGTTCTGAACTTGTGAACTTAAGAGTATTATCAAGACTTACCAAATGAAAATCTGACCTTTAATTATAGCCCACCCACTTGGCCAATGAGTAAAATTTTCTTTTAAAGACTCAGTTCACTCAAATTCATTCTTTTGTGGCAGCATATAAGAGCTTTGCAGACCTGATTTTCATGTTTTCCGCTTAACACATAATTTAAGTTTAAGATGGTAATCATGGAGACCACTCACCATCACCTCTCCGCACTCGGTAACTCTGCCTCTCCTTTATCTCTCTGCCACTGTCTTTGTTGTTATTGTGACACGGCGAGTCCTCCTCCTTCAGCTCCTCACTGTGTTCCAGATCTACCTCTGATACTGGAGATTCTGTGAGTGAGACCTTGTCCTGATTACCTTCCACCCCACTCCGGGAGTGGTTTCCAGTGTTCTCACTTTGATTCTTCTCCCCACTCGGTGCTCCTTGCTCAGCCTTGCATGATGCTTCCTCATCCCCCACTTCGTGTACTTTGCTGACTTGGGCTCCAGCTTCTGCGTTGTTTATGGGGCTTGAGGGATTTGACGGGCTGCAGCTGCCCAGAGAACCGAGCACAGAGCTGGGGCTGGAGTGCAGGGAAAGGGACGGGGTCTCTGGCTCTCTGATCCTGGTGCATGGGGCCCCATAGGGTTCCTGAACAAATCCCACAAACATCACCCCCAGGTCAGCAGCATCCTGGATCTGCTGTTGTGAGCAAGAATGATAAAAAAAAAGAAAATTAAAAGATAGGTAATGTGGAAACTATTTAGATAGTTACTTTATAATTTTTGAAATTATAGCAAATATGCAAAGCACAGTCTACTTTCAGGTTTGCTGCTGATGTTAAATATAATAGTAAATGAAAGATCTTTGGGGTTTGGGACTGTTGCTCAGACTGAATAAAATTTGAGAATTGTGCGCTCAGAAACTGATTTTTTTAAAAATTAGCAACTAAACGAGTAGTTGATTGATGCCTCAGATTTGATTGCATACAGTTTACTGTTGGTTACTGTTTGTGTGTGTGAAGCTGCTGTTTCTGCTGCATTGAGGGGTTAGAGGTAAATGCCAAAAATGCAGATGCAAAATAAGAATCTGTGAAGCTGAACATACAGTACTGTATACAAAAAGTTATTTCCCCAAATATCTTAAAGTGAAACCAAACTGAGGTGTTTCGGGCACGTCCCACCGGGAGGAGACCCCGGGGAAGACCCAGGACACGCTGGAGAGACTATGTCTCTCGGCTGGCCTGGGAACGCCTCGGGATCCCCCCGGAAGAGTTGGAAGAAGTGGCCGGGGAGAGGGAAGTCTGGGTATCCATGCTGAAGCTGCTGCCCCCGCGACCCGATCTCGGATAAGCGGATGAAGACGGATGGATGGATGGATGAAACCAGACTTTCAGAATAAGTTTCAGATCAGTTATCTTAATTTTTTTGTATGCCACAATGCTTTTCATAGAGTCCTGCTGCATCGTTTTTTTGTTTTTTCTTTGCCCTCTTCATTCCTTCCCTACAGCTTCTTAAGTAACACACTTGTTGATTAGATTGGAGCAGCCGCAAACCTAGTCAGGCCCAGGCTGCATCGCAAATCCTGCGCTCCGCTTGTTTTTTTTTGTCTTGTTGTCAACTGGCATTTTATGTCAATATCAGGATTCTGCCCCAGAGCAAGATTGAAATGTTTACTGTCAGAGAATGTTAATGATGCCATTCTCCATTTCTGCCCCTTTTCGCCCTCCACAAGCAAAGGCGGCGCCCGTCTCTATCTCAAGCCACAGTGAAGGAAGAATAAAAAAAATCTAATCAAATCGCAGGTTAGTCACTATGAAATTAAATTGGAAAACAGTCACATTGTTTCCAGCCATATTGTTTAATATCAGTGAACACTCTGTGGGTGCCTCCACATATTCCCCACACCAATATGTTGAAATGCAATTGCTGAGATAAAAGAAAGCAACTGTTGTTTCTCATTTAATGGTAATGGAGGCAGAGAGAGAGAGAGAGAGAAATGAATGACTTTGACTGGCTAATGTTGGTGCAGTTGATAACACAGAAGATTCAAATAGTCAGCTGTAATGATTGAATTTTCTTTTCAGTACACTACCATTAACATTATTAATATAATTTAATAGAATACCTTGTTTGACAAATAGAAGCATTCAGATTAGATTCATGTTTTCCAGAGACATCTTGCTTTGAGCCCTGCATCATAACAACCATCATTTCTTGAGATAAACCATAAACTTAAGTGGATGAGTGAAAAAATGAGAATAAATCCCAAATATTGCATGTAAGTGCATACAGTGCCAAATTTAGCTCCATATTTGCTTGATACACAATTAATTTGATTAACTCTAGTGCTAAAATGTTTACTAAATAATTGAATGATTAGCTGTTATTAAGATTTATTTGAAGATTTGCTGTTCTGGCATCTTAAATGTGATGTTTTGCTGCTTTTCTCAAAGAGTTTTGTGATTGCAAATTGAACAGTCAATGATATCAAATATGTCAGACTGAATTTTGGAAAAATGGCTCTGAAAAATTGTACTTAATGCACCATATTTTTCCTTGTAGGTGCTTGTCAGAACAGCTTTGGAAACCTCCAACACTGACCAACAAGAATTTGGGAAGCTTTGCCCAGAATTTCTGTGAATTCAGAAACTAATCCAACATTCAGCTCCAGTTTACATAGTGAATGTCCAACTGTGTGGAGATGAGAAAGACAACACGGTGTAAACTTCTGTCAAGTTCTCTTTTTCCATTCATTGCACAACCATTTGCATCACTTTTTGTGTGAGCTATTGAGTGAATTCCTTCCAGGAATATTAACGATTTACATATCCACCCTGTTTTCCATAACAGGCAGCTTTTCAGCTAAGATGCAATCAATGACAATCCTAACATGCTGATGGTTCACAGATAATGGGCTTCATTTATACAAACTGATTTGCTCTCAACTGCCACATACAAGAGATTTAAGAGAAATTGCAACATTCACCAATTGTCTTGTACTGGGTATTTTTCTCTTAGGTATAAACGTGTTGATTATGCTAATGATGAAATCTCATGGATGTGCACCTCCTCACAAACAGGTTACATTGATCAGTTTGAAATGAACCATTTACTACAATTTTGAGAAAGTTTGGTGAATCCAATATGGAACCATTAACAAATCTCACAGAAAAAAGTAGGGAAAAACTAAGACACAAATATGAAAATGTTCTCGCATGAGGCCCAGTGTTTATCATGGTAACCATTAATATATTAGTATGCTAACATTTGCTAATTAGTTACACTAATAAGTTCCACTAAGGCTAATGGGAAGGTATTTAGGCTTGCAAAGTATTGGACAAATTAAAATTTAACTACTTTATTGGTAGTATTGATACATTAATGATTGTGGTAGTTGGCATTTTTTCAAGCCCTGGGGCAACTTGGGGTTCAGTGTCTTGCCCAAGGATGCTCTGATATGAACAGGGGGATCTGGGGATCAAATATCAGTGGATAAGCCTCCTGATCCACAGCTGCCTAACCTAAATGGATGACAGTGCTAGATGAAAAGTCAGACTTCTCATTGTGAAAAGGTTCAAATTTCAAGGCAACTATTTCATGTTGTGATTTAGACACTTTTAGTCTGTACACTTTATTTAAAAGGCAAAAACATCAAGGCTATGTCCCTGGAAAAAAGCTACTGATTAGGAATTTTTCTATGGGTAACATGAATACCTGAACAAAACGTCATATCAACCAATCTAGTGGCTTTTCAGCCATGGAGCCATGCAGCAGTGATGCACAAGACATCTAAATATTTCCATTAGGTGCAACAATACAGCCATAAAAACATGCTAAATAGAGTTTGAGTTGTACAATGAGACTTTGAGATGTGGCCAGGAGGAAAAAGTAATTAAACCACTGACCCTGTGGTTCATGGATCACGGGTTAATCACATCAGACCATATGGAATAATACATTTTAATAACCTTTGAGCTACTAGTTGAAAAGGGTCAAATGGGGAAACAGACCAGCCCTTCAAGTGGCAAGTGGGAATAAAAGAATACACATACAAGACAAAGATAGATGCAGTAGATTATTATAAGCTTTTAAATCTAAATGAATAAACAAGTTGAAAATGAAGAATAAATAAATCAAGAAAATGAGGTTTCTAGGTCAAAAAAGAAACTTCGCATTATATCATTTCTCTTCATTAACCAAAATGATACAAGCACAGGCTTGATGGGAAATATTCTGGAAGCAACTTCCCTTATTCTACCACCAGAATATCAGCAGCCTGCAGAGAAAATCCCATTTCAATTTTGACTTGAGACCACATTTCCTATTTCCCCTGTAAGTTATTAAAGTGGCACCAGGAGGAGGTGTCTGAAGGTCAAGATGAAAACTCCGGAGAGAGAGACTGAGCAAGGCAAAAAGAAGGATGGAAGAGATGACAGAAGGAGAGGCAGGGGGATAACGACAGAGACAGAGACAGTGGTATGAGGAAAGTAATAAAATGATAGAAAAAATGGAAATGAAGAAAAAGAAAAACAGCAGACATAGAAAGAAACTATAAGAGAGGTTGAACGGAATGTACTCTGCTCACTCCCCTACCACTCATCCATGTCCACTTCCCTTTTAATAGATTTCTAGCATGGCCTCCTCCTCCTCCTCCAGCAATCCTGTAGCAGCTCAGTAGATTAAAATGATAACCAACAGTAATGAGGTCCTACAGGACTGCGGTTGCATGACTAATCGAAGGGCAAAATGTACGGAAAGGTTCGGGAGTGAGGCTTCAAAGGCCGACATAACGTCAGTAATATACCGATTAGGCAGGAGGGTTGAATCATGACGACGCAGTATAACCAGCTGACAAGAGAAGAGGGTGTGTTCATATATATAGATATCACCTGAAGTGCCATTTCAAACAGGCTTTCTATAGCACTGCATTCATAACAGCGACATACTGCTCAGCCAACTCATTGTCTGATTAGTGCCTTATGATTTTACATCTCTGGCTTCTGTTCGTGGATTTTTTATCACCTCTATGCAAAATATAGAAATGTTAAGCTATTCGGTTCACTAATTAACAACAATAAAAGAAAACAGCTAATAAAAGGTATGATGTAGAGTGGGTCATCCACTAATTCCAGGGTCATCAGTTCAATCCCAGGCTCCTCCTGCTCACAGGTTGAAGCATCTTTGGGTAAAACAGTGAGTCCCAAGATGCTCCAGCTCCTGAGATAGCAGTTTACACTGTCATTATTATGTCCTCAATTTCCCCACAGCAATAAATAAGCAGTTAAGCTTAATTAAATGAAAAAGGGCAAAACAGAATGTGCTAAAGCACTAGATCACATTTAATTAGAAGAATGTGCTTAAATACAGTTTTCAGGTCCTTGCACATGATTTCCATGTGCAACATAATTCTTGTTCTCCACATTTCAGAGGAAAATATTTTACTTGTAATTCAGTTTACTTTGAAAATTAAGATTTTATGCAGAGCACCAAAAAATATAAAATATAATGCATGATAAAGTCACACCTATCTCCATTTAACTATCTAACTGATGTGGCACAGTTGGTAGGTCAGTCAACAGTAGTCTACGAACCCCAGGATTGGTAGTTTGCTTCCCGGTCCATGCCAAAGTGTCCCTGGTCAAGACACTTCCCAGTTTCCCCAAGGGGATTAAAACTGTTGCCACTTAGACTCTAATCTGACGAATTTGGAATTGAAATGTAGGATCTTTGGCATGACATAACTATGATTACTTCAGTATATCAACACTTGATTAGCTACTTTGCTCAGTTGGACAAAAACATCACATAGTAAAGTGAAACATTTCTGATATTAGAGGAATGACAACAAAATCAAAGATGCAAACTTACCACTAATTTATGGCTGACATCTCCTGAAATACACACACCTTGTCACTACCCCTATGATTTCTTTATTATGTTTTAAAGTGGCAATTACATTTTAAAAAATCCTTTTTTTACACTCCTTCAACGTGGTGCACTTGCAACTACGCTGCAAGCATTCTGTGACAAGCTGCTATTAAAAGTCTTCAGCCTGACAGCAGAGTACTTGCTAGCAGGTTTACCCATGTCCTTTCTGTTGTAATACAAACAATGTACTTCCTGACCCTTCTCAGTGTGACATGCTGAACAAAATGATTTCAGATTTTGTAGCAAACTGAATTTATATTCTGGACCAAGGAAATTGAATCTTAAGAAATCACTCTTTTACATGTTCTTCTATGTTTCCTTTGGATGTTGTGACTAATTATTTTATGTTTGAATATGTATTAAACCACTTTTATGGAATAAAAGCCACAATGATTTCTCAGTATTCATCTCCAGTTCCCTTCTTTCCTCCCTGGATCCTTCCTTCCTGCTGGGCACCGACTGACAAAACCCTCAGCTTGGCATTTGTAAAGCAGCCCTACCTTCTTGACGTAGCCCTGGATGAGCTCAGGGGTGGGCACCTGCTCAGCAGACAAACACTCTTCCAGCTGTAGTTTGTATGGTGGGCAGACCGGCTGGCTCCTTTCCACCCTGCAGGCACCACAGTGGGGGAGAGAGGACAATGAGTTTCAGCCTTTCAGCCAGCCAGTCTGCTGGAGAAACACTCACAAAACATGAAGGTCCCATGCATTCACACACACGCAAACACACATTAACAAATTCTAAAGCTATAAAATTACAATCATAAAACAGCTATAAACAGGGTGATATTCACAGACCCAGCCATTAAATCATAATCCAAAAATAACCCCCCCCCATCAACAAATTACACTGCATCAAGAAGCTTTGTTAATGTTATTGTTGCACTGTGGGAGGTGAGAGAAAAATACACTAAAACACCAAGATCCACAGATGAAAGCAAACACATGGAGAGCACAGAAAGCAGGAAATTCAATTCTAATCTTGTCTAGAACCCCCACACGCCCCCCAGGCCCTCCCTCCTGAGGCCATATCAGTATTTTGAGCAGGGCGAATCTATTTATATGGTGTTGTATTTTCCTATTCTGTCCTCTGGAGGAAATCCCACAGCTAGCCCTGAAGATACTAATGCCCCAGCTTCTCCCTGCTTCTCATCCTGTTGACAAGGCGAAGAAGCCCCACACACCCTTTTCCTCAGTGAGAAGCAGAGTGTGTGCGAATGCAATAGGTGTGTGTGTCTGTGTTCGTGCACTGCATGAGCTTGAACTTTACACGGACGCCTGATGTGCAGGAGAAAAAAAATGCATGCTTGCATGCTGATGTTTGTATTAGAGGGAGTTCTTTCAGGTTGTGACTTCACACAAAAACGTCCTCATGCACGTTCCTGCCTTTTTGATTGTGTGTAACTCTGTGTGTCTTTGTTGCAAATGCATGATCACAGTGATTCTTCTGTCACTGGATAATGACTAAACCATTTATCATGTATGAACAACATTCTGGACATTAACACAGTTTAAAGGGTACATGCTTTATGGGGAATGGGCTTAAATGCTGTTTTGCACCCAGGTAAAAAATAGTTCAGGTCATAACCCCCAAGAAACATATTTTCCTTTTTACATTTAGATTTTTGCATGGGTTAACACAAAGAACATATAATGTGTTAATTAGTAAGCTTTAGAGGTACTGTTTGATTTTTCTTACCTTTTTCTTACTCATGTTTCCAACCTTTATGCTAAGCTAAGCTAACCTGCTGTTGGCTCCTGTTTCATTTTTAGCATACTGTACAGGCACGAAAGTGTGTCTTGAACTATTATATTACCGGAAGTTAACACTTCCTGTCCTTTTATTTGTAAGTGAGATTCTGTTGTTCACATGAAAAATGCTAATTAAAGTGACAGTTCATCCATTTAAGATTGCACTTAAACTTTCTGTGATTTAACTCACTCATGTGTTAGACCAGCCCTGCCTTTCAAATAGGCTTTTGCATAAGAAGTGTGATCTCTAAGCTCAACCTGAGATAACTCCGGTAATTTTTTCTCAGATTTGACAAAGCTCCTTTTCAGAGTCACAGCAAACATGATGTAACTGTTTTTGCAGGCTGTGAAACACAACTCATGACTAGAAAATTCTCTTTGTCATATAAAGTTGGACGAGTGGCCTTTTAAAGTTTTCCCAAACTGTCAGAGAGCACAAATACCCTTCTATCATCACAGGAGGAGCAATGAAAGCTTGCCTATATTTTCTTCTTTTTTCTCAAGAATGTGTGTGATGTCAGATGAAATGTTGCTAACCTGTATCCTCACAGGCTTTTTAGCCTGAAAATATTGTATATATTGTATTGCATTGCATTATCACTTTAAACCTAGGCCTAAATGTTTATGATTATTATGTCTTCACAGCACTTCATATCACAAATAATGGCTCTGACTCATGAGACTTCGTCCATAAAAAAGAAACACACACACAAACACACACAAACCATATTTCTACTCTACTGTCACTGACACTCGTCTCTTTTGCTGTTCCAGCACACAGCAGAGCAGAAACTGGGCCGACTCACTTATTAAGTACAAACTTCACACGCTCTGTGAAACATTTATTACAACGAACGAGCTGGTGCCCATTTCTTGCAGCGTCATAACATTAAAAGGCACTACGACAGAAGCCTGGTAGCACTGTCAAAAAGGTGCATGTTATCCCCTGTTGGTTGCAACATAAATCACAACCAACCAGCCTGGCTGTGCTCCAGGCACATGGAACAAGACAGAGAAAACGAGACGGATACAAACTACCAGTATAGTTTATGCAGTGTAGTAAAGTGCAAACCATTTTTTATCTTTTCTTTCTCTCATTCTGAATTATTATAGTTATTTATTACATTATGAACCATGTACAACATACTGTGACAGTGTTTTTCTGAGAGGTCTGCAGGTACCCGTTTGTGCTGCAAGTTAAGAGCATGTTCAAAGGATGAACTAAAAAGCTGAACGAAATAAATTCATTTTGGAGAGAAAATAAAACTCCAGTTCATTATTCAGAATCAATGAATAAAAGACTTAAGTTTGTACTATCAAGTATTTTGAACAGAGAGATAGTCACTTCTTTTCAGATTTTCAGATCTTCAGATGCTGTTGACATTGTGACAAACTCAAGGAAAGAAAATCAAATCTTTTGTTCCTTGTTACAAATACATTGCAGTGTGGCTTGATCAAGCATCATGTTGAAATCTTTGTTAAAAAAATGACACTGTCTGCGTATGTTGGACTGTTGTTTATCACAGTGCATTAAGACTTCTTACAAACCCAAAACCACTAACTCAACTCTTTTTATTCCATAGTTGATTCTATGTTGTGTTGAGTAATTATTATATCTTCATTTGTAAAGCCACACTAGATAAACTCCCCTAATGTCTTTGCAATGTGACCTCCAGTGCACAGTATCTGCTGTCTGCCCCTAATGTTGGGATTGAGAGGGAAAAGAAAGTTTTTCAGCCACCTGGAATAAATTGCAGAGGGAAATCTAATTGAATAATCTGGTTTCTGTGGCTGCATTTAAGGCCTTTATAGACTCTATGGTGAAAGACTCCGTTACTGCCTGCTCATGTCTCTAGAATGACTTAGCTTCTTCAACATGCGGTTGGACAGTATTTCTTCAGTTAGACTGAAATCTGTCTGACTAGAAATTCAAATTTAGCTGTTTACACGGATACTGATTAAACTGTGCATTTACATGCTCATAGCATTTAATCAGAATATAATATATGACATGCACAAAGTGGACCCCCCCCCACACACTTTGAAGTATTTATAACAGTACAAATGTTGATAAAATTCAGGTCATATAGATAATCAGAATCCAAGATGGATCCATTTTATGTCATGGGAACAATTTTGCGTTTGTGCTGTTCTAATTAATTCATTAAAATAACTGTTTAATTAATTAAGATTGCAGATTATCAAGAACAACAAAAATCTATCTATTATGTAGACAAAGCAGCAGAGGGGAAGAGAATAGAGAGGTGGTTCACGACAGCAACTGAAACACTGCACTCAGTCCCCGAAGGAGACCTTGGGGTTAAAAATAGCACCTGAATCACCTGCAGTCCATCTTCTCTGTGTGAAACATTGACTTTTCATGCAGCGTGCAGCACCGGCTGTCAACTCCCAAGGCCTCATGTGGTTAGACGGGTGTCAAATGCTTGCCTGCCTGCTCGCCCACCTACCTGGAGTACCCTCCTGGGTGAGTACACCTGCTCAACTCCTTTTCCTCTTGTCTGCCCACATATGGGTCACATGCTTTGTCTCGCTAAGAACATCTGTGTTGGACTAATCACTCTCACTGGAGCTGAACGTTCACATGGTAACTAATTGCGTATTACCTTGCTCTGGGATTTGTTTAGCTGTGTAGAGGCCACGTCATTTGTAAATGTGTGGTGTCCAGTTACACTGTGTTCACTGAGGTACGAAAAGAGATTGTGTTGACATATTGTTTTTCAGTGCATCCCAGCAAAAAAAAAACTCAAAATACTGTTTGTTTAATTGTACAATCTTTTCTAAACAGCGCTGTCATTTTTGCTTTTCCCAGCTCAGTTTGAATCGACAGTTTGCACAATATGTGGCATTTCTTTTTCACAGTGTTTTTGTGTAGTTAACTACTGAAACTACCACAAATACAGCTGGGATTGTTTTGTTTAGGACATGTTCAGGTCTCAGGGGCTTTCCAGAAAGCTGGATTTGGCTATTTGGCGATCTACTTTATCACCACACTGCATCACGTCTTTCGCAGAGGACCATATTTCACAGGAGAGATGCATGTTACCTGAAAAATTATATGGTCATACGGTATATAGTTCAAAGCAATCATGGCCTGAAACTAACTAAGTATGAATTCAGTCAAATGTTATAAATTATTACTTTAATGTCACCTGTTTCAGAAAATTGCTTGAGTGGAGGTGAATTGCACTTACTGTCACGCCACAGAAAAGGAAGTGAAGGCTGAATAAACCCATTTTCACAGCGTAGTCAGTGAATATGAGTGGAAATGTGAATTCGCTCCTGCTCCTTTTGCATTAGAAACAAAGTCGTGTCAGACCTCTCACCCACCCCCATCTCTCATTGCTCATCTATTGCTATGACGACACAGTCAGGCAGCATCTGAACCTGTGTTTAGCACTCTGTCACCGTGGAGCTTTAATAATATAGCACACTTCTTCTAATGTCACATTTTCACACGTTTCTGAATAATTTCACCAGAGTGAACCCTGTAATGGTTTTTCGTCCGTGCCTCTTTATTTTCCTCTTTTTCCATCTCTCTTGCTCACGCTATTCACCCTTCTCCCTCTCAACTCATCTCTCACTTTCACTTTCATTCCCTCTCTTTCACTGCCTGAGCACACGGAAGCTCCCTGCAATTACCCAATAATGATGGATATATCCCATCAGACATTGTCTGCTGAACTGTAACCCTATTCCATCCCACCCAAATTGAACACTGGGAAATTTCACAGTTGACATTTTAAATTTCAAAACGCTTCAATCCATTTTGTCAGCATTGCACGTTTTTTTTCCTCTTCTCCTTACCCGCGGCAAGTTGTAGCAGGGGGCGGTCGCCACCTGTGACAAATTGCTGTCTAAGGTTTCTAAAGTTCTACCCCACTTAACCAGATATGTCAGGCAGTTGACAGTACATGTACACAACCTCTGTGTAGTTCCTGACTGTGCATGGACTAGTGCAGCGTCACCCCCTCCATGATAAGTGCCTTTTTGGCTGAGCTTGTCACACAGCTAATACTGTAGAGACTTGACTGGGATTGTGTCCACAGACATACTGTGCATGCTAAATAAAAGGTGCCTTTACAGCTGCTGTACACCAGTCAGCTCTGATTCCTCGAACTATTCGTATTGGAGCAAAGAATGAATGGCTGCTCGCTGTCATGCTTTCAGTTGTTCACTGTAAGCACCACCCCGAAACCCCCTGCCACCCTGTCTTTTGGTTCCACATGCGACTGCAAAAAGTAACATGAGAGGAGATGCTCTGCGTTTGGGGTTTTCTTACTCCTCTCCCCTCATTTTCCCCTGGGCTGGTGCTGATGTGAGCAGCTGTCTCCACGGTGACAGGCACAGGAGATAAAGCCTGGGCCCTGCTTTCGGTCGGGGCCATCAAAGTATGGTAGACTTCTCTGCCCTTTTCACTTAATATCTCTCTGTTTCCTTATTTTATCCCATTCAGCCACCTCCTGTCTTTCTCTCTCTATCCAGCTGTGATTTTCTTTTCTCCCCCCCTCATGGTGTCTTTTTCCTCAGAGCAAGGCAAGCATGAAAAGCAAAAAAAGAGAGATGCAGTCTATTCAGCTGTGGCCTTTTCATACAGAATCAATATTTCTGTTGTCTGGTTCTGTAGGAGCAAAAAGCTTAAGAGTGTTTGGACTGTTTGTATGAAGGTCTGTGCATGCTGAAAGCGAACACGAGGTGTTCTACACAGCAGCATGGAAGGTGATTACTAATAGACACAATCTGGGGGAGGAAGGGAGGGCAGATACTGCAAGGTGCCATGCATTTTATGGCTGGCTTGTTTTCACCCTACAATAACTGCATTCCTGTCATCTGTTTTTATACATTTATGATAGAGTCACAAGGTGAGGATTTATATTAGGCATCCACAAAAATAAAAGTCATGTTAATTTTATGCATCAATAATTGTAAGTGAGTGGAAGATTTAAGGCATGTGCACAATGCTCTCCTGGTTGAATCTTTAATATAAAACTTGAACAAGTGAATTGTTGAAAATATTTGGTTCTTAGATTTAAAAAGAAAAGGTTGTAAAGAGTGAATTTAACAACACCTCTCAATGTTCAGTCAAAATATTCATGGTATACTGTCACTCACATTTAAATGCCTTCACTCCAACAGAAAGCTTAAAAGATAAAGAATAAAAAGTGCAGCGAAGTCAGTGGCTGTTTTTATGCATGTCATCTTATGTTTTTGTCCATGTTGGTCAGAAAACACAAATTCATTCACTGAAAAATAACTTGAATGCCAATCTTAGGTGGAGTGCAACAGCAAAATGCTGGGATGTACTGTATGAAGGTTATTTGAGCTTGATTATGTAATGTTTTGAGATCCTCTATCTGCCTTCTTGCAATATTTGCATAAAGGCAGCCGATGAAAACATGCACTGATTTGCATTTTATTTTTGAACTTTCAGACAGTGACTCAGAGCTTGGCCATCATTTTAAAGAAAGAGTTTGCCCTCACAAAAAAAAGGCTTTGTTCAAACATTGTAAACAACCTGTGTATATTTTACTGACATGTGATCTTGTGGTTCTGTCACTAATGATTTGTTATTCAGAAACAAAGGCAGAGGGAGCATGTCTCTGGGATAACGCCACAAAACAAACTTCAGGAAGCGGTCAGGTTGGATGGTTTGACTTTGGATCCCGTCTCGTTCCAATGATGAGTTTCTTTTAATCATAAGTTCAATCTTTCCTAAACCTCCATAAGTAGTTTAGGTTGCCTAAATGTAACCAGGGCTTAAGCATGGAGGGGACATATGAGGATGATTTCTGTCAACTAGCATTTTTCCTCTAGGGACTTGATGTAATAGCAAACAGCAAGTAAAGTACTCTTTCAATTGTCCATTTTTAACGATAAACTTCATAATGAATGCCGTCCTGATGAACAAAGATGTTTTAGATAAGAACACTTGGATGTATTGAGTAAAACTGTACAACAAAGCTTTTGATTTTCTTTCTTTTTTTAAATGTGTCACAAACTTCAGTTTCTCCTTGCAGCTGTCATGTGATTGATAGTAAGCAGGTCTTGCACCACTCAACTCTGGCAAAATTACAGTAAATAATGATAAAACAGAAAGTTTGACAAGCTAAAATTAAGTTGTCATGTTTGCTGGCGTTGAATTATCACAAACCGTGGATGTTGTTTTCTTATACTGTGAGACAAGAAAAAGCAGCAGTCGGATTCTTCTGAAGGGAAGAAAACACGTCCCGATACAGTATCTCCTACAAACACCGGCAGAGATGAGGGAGGAGGAGGCACATTAGACAGTTGGCGCTAACTTGAAAACACATTTTCTTTACACTTTCACTCTACCTACAAAATGAAATTATCATCAGCCTACATTTGCACAAACCAATTAATTGGTTCCCTTTTAATTTATTACTTTTTTTTTTTTTTTTACCACTTATTGTTTATTGCTTATTTAGATTGTATTAAAGTTTTCGTCTTTGTCTACTTTACTTTCTCTCCTACTCAACTCTCCCAGGAGGCTCAACGAAGTTATTTTATCTTAAATTCATCTAAATTCCCTGTCATCCACCTTCTCCCTTCTGAATCACAGCCCTGATCTTCTTTTCCTTATTCCTTCTGAAAATAACAACAACAAAACCCATGTCTTTTGCATCGTTTTCTCTTACATGATCGCTCTGTGGCTGCAGCTGAACTGTCAGGGCACAGCGGCTCTGATTATTACACTCCTCACTCTTGGTGGCTCGCAATATTGAGTATTGTTTTTTTTGCAGTTATTGTACTGTCGCTCTGGGTGAGAGCATTAGCTAAATGACTGAAATGTCAATGTAGATTAGTAGCAGTGGTGTTGTGTTTGTTCTCAGTAGTAAAGAAATCACAGCAATGGTTCGTTACCATTTAGAAATGTGTTTTAAGCCATGAGGAATCTGCGGTGGATTCTGCTCAGGAAGTTCCCCAGCACACTGTCGCACACACACACACACACATTCTAATAAAGCAATGTACACACAGGGGCAAATGTAAACACAGGAGGAGTCAGTATGTGAAGCTAATAAAACACTCTGAAGAAGAGTTGAAAGGTTCAAGTGCTGGATTTTTAACCTCTTCAGAATGGAGTAAGATACTCATGCACACATTCATATATTGCAGACACACACATCCATGCCCTGCAGCCAGGGAACAGTGTTTTGGTAAACAAGCCTGGATGTTCGCTGGGCTTCAGAGCCAGACAGAGCAGCCGCTGGGGCTTCAGCTGCTGAACTCCGCCTGTCTCCATGTCACTGCTGCCAGGAAAAAAAACAAACTTCTCCTGAGCTTCAGTCTTTTTGATTTTTTTTTTTACTCGAACTGACTTTGCAAAATGTGGACCTGAATAAGCTCAGGTTTCATGACCCCTGGGGCCGTCAAATACATTCAGAACCTGGGATGAATATTTCCAAAAGCCTCAAGTCCTCCTCAAATCCAGAGACTTTGTAGATCAATTTTGCCCAGACAACAGGCAACCCTCCATCGTTCATCACCGCCCTTTTGTGCCCTTCAACCACCCTCGGAGCTACCACTAAGTCCTGCCCACCCCCACAGTTCCCAGGACAGTGGGGCTCGGGCACAGGGCTGGAGGGCAAATGTAGGGGGTGGCGGTGACATTGGGCCATGCAGCTGGCTTTGGCTGAAGCACTGAAAGGGTTGGCTGGAGATAGAGGACTGAGATTATTGCTGAGTCACGTCCAAATGCAGCTGCCCACATGACAGCTTTCTGAGCCACAAACACATGTTGTGATGCACTGGTGCAGATGCTGAAACCGCACAGAAGGGATGTATGACTGATGTGAAATGTAACATGTACAGTACCTCTTGTCGTGGTTTTGTTAGGTGGGTGCGGTGATGCAAATCATTCTTCTATCATGTCTCAGACAGAAATATATATAAGTATATTTGTATATATTTGTATCAATCCTGACGTCAGTTACCAGCCAGCACGCAGTACTTGCATCATTGAACAAATTAAGATGAAGCAAAATCTCATTCCCACTAAGTTTTTCTGCATAATGACAACGATTAAAGTACATTAATAATCACAAAATGTTTTCTTAAGTATCTATAATGGAGCCATCATTTTGTGATAACAAAGGTTTTATTCCAACAGGTGTTGCATGTGATGTCTAAGACACTTTTCGTTTTGGGAAAATTGTAAATTGCTGGTGTTTTTTATTATTAAAAAGGGTGTAAAATGGTAGTGGTCTGTGTTCTGGTACTGCAGGAAACATTTGGGTGTAATTTTCACCCCAAATGAAAAATGGGTTTAAACTCACCTGTTCCTACAATTTCATGTATTCATTTCATTTATTATTTCATCAAAAGTGCGTCGATGTCTTTAAGGATGTCTTTGCTAATAATAATTTTGCATATATTATTTCACAGGAAACCAAATTGAAGAAATGCCACTTTTGCTCACCGACAGAAACTAAAAGTAAACGAATGAGCTTCTATTAGCTTATTGTTCACTGGGTAGAAACTATTGTTTTGACTTTTTTTCTTCTTTACATAGTTTCTTATTCAAGTAAACTTCACATAATTAGCAAATATCACTCTGTTCTTGCTCTTACCCATCGCTGATTCTAGCCAGTATGGCCCGGTAGAGCTGGTGCTGTGGGCTGTTGGATTCTGGACCACAAGGGTGAATGAACGGGTGAACAGCTGCCAGCACAAATCCCTGCTGGTAAAGCTCCTGCAGCTGACCTGGCAGTTCCCGCACCGACGAGAGACGCAGCGTGGACGTCCCACCTAAGAGACACCAACAGAAGGGGAAGAAAGTGTGAGACAAAACTATTGGTAATGTGATCTTTATTTTTTTATGTAGTTGGGTTTATTTAGACAAATCTTTCCTTCCTTCCCACTGAACGTTCTGGATAAGGTTCAATGGGAAGTAAACAGTACAATTTTTCTTGTCAAACAGAGCACGCAGAACTATTACTTTGGAAATTTGTTTATGAAACTATTTCTCTGTATTTCTTGCCACCACTCATGTTCATAATGCAGTTAATCTTCAGTTTATCCTAAAGAAATCATTGCGGAGTCTATAAAACAATAGCTTTTGTCATTACTGTGATTTTTTTCTCAGGAAAAAACACAAAATTCTGCAAGTAATTCAGCCTCATGGCAGTTTTTGTGAACTCTGCACTTGCATAGTCCTTTCCAGACCTTGCTAATCTCCACCTGTCACCTGACCTCAATTATTTCTGCACACCTGACCCTTGTTGACTTGTTGGCTCACACCTGTCACTTGTTCCCTGATTTGGCCCCAGTACATACATATATATATGTATATATATATACTGCTGTCTTACCTAGTGTTTTCTTAGCTCCTTTATTTTCTGGAAACATCACCAGTGTCTTTGTTTGACTCCTAGAAACAGTTTAGCATTTAGTCACCCTGGTCTTCATGCAGCTTACTGAGTAGAATTATTCAGTGCATGCAGTTTCAGGTGACTCTAAAGTAAACTGACAAAAAGAAACCACAAGAGAAATATTTTCCACCACAGTTCTTATTGCTCGCATTATATCTGTCACACTATGGATGCAACGTAAATGACAGTCCTTTTTCACAGCAGTTAGCTTTGTTTTGAAGCTGTCTCTTTAATTCATGTATGAGGTTTTCATTCAAGCCTTACCTAACTGCACACACTTTTTTTTAAAGACAATGCCCAGCAGCACAACAAAGATGAAGAGCACCACATCAGTTGACAGAGAAAGAAGATTGCTTTGGGGGGAAAAAAACTGTGAAAATTTGCAATTCAGATACCAACACTGATTTTCGAGTCATTCCCAGTTTGTTTTGACAATTAGCATCACACTTTTCATTCCATCCCCTCAATCTGTGAATTAATAAGAGTGGATCAAAATCCAATCAGAGTTGATTGCTTAGGCAGTGTATCACAGCATTTCTCTATATTCTGACACTTACTTTGATTTCCTTTCAGCTCAACTTAACTGTCCAGTAGAGCGGACAGGGGCCTGACATTAATGAGCAGTAATCAGTGAGTGGCTGGCTTTAAAAAAAAAAGAAAGAAGAAAGTTGGGGACAGATTTGCTGAGCAAAGCTCTTTCTCAGAATTATTTTCTCCCAGTCACCTCTCCAGGGGTTGAAAACCTGCAGCAGACAGCCGCTGGTGATGGCCCCGTTCAGGGAGCAACCAGCTGTGTTACAACAAACCACACACAGCTTCTGTCAGGCAACATCGTCCAATCAGTGTGTATGGTAATGAGTGTGGAAAGGGAGAGTGGTTTAGGTTCAGGAATAGGAGCTATTAGTTTAGAAAACAACAAGCCTATAACAGGAAGGAGAGGAGAGGAGTATGGACAGAAAAGAAGCAACAGAGGTTGAATCAGAACAGAGGAAAAGTTACTTTCAATCTATGATACTTGGCTCCGGATGGATAACGTCTGGGATCCCAGCAGTGCTCTGTACGAGCGACATTTACTGCAGGCCGAACAGCTGGGGCGTGTGGGAGAGCGCCAAGACACAGAACTGGATGCAGAATGAGAGACCGGGGAGTGGAGTAGAAAGAGGGAGGGAAGAAAGAGAGAGGAGGTCTGGTTGTCTGTACGAGCTGTCACAAGACGTGGGAAATGCTGCTGTGGCTAATTAGAGTCAATGAGACTATAGAGAAGAAAGGTTCAGATCCATGGGAAAAGTCAAAGTATAGAAGTTCAATGGGAGGTCAAACAGAGGGCGAGCGTGAGCAGAGCTTGCTGGCAAGACGATGTTGCTGTTTTTGTGTGTGTTTGGTCTAAGGTAGCGTCAGGAGCACTACTGTAATACTAATGTAGGGTGGAAACGTCACTTCAGTGTGTATTTAGATACATCTCAGCTTTAATTAAAATGATTGTACAGTAAGTATAATGCACTGTATACTCACCATGTATACATGGTGCAAAAGCAAAATTTAATTGGTGGCAAATATCATTTAAAGTTGTGTACAATGGTTCATGTTTTTGTTGTTGTTGTTTCCCACAGTACAACATGAGGACACATGGAGCCAGATTCAGGACGTTTGGTTAGTCATTTCACATTTAAAATCCTGGCAGCACACCATCACACATGCTGTGTGTGTGATGTTAAAGTCCTGTTAATATGTCTGCATCCAGCAAATCGGTTCTGCATCACATCTGTGTAATTTATTACATTTGGCAAATGCACATGAACATTTTAAATAACAAGCTCCTGTCATAGTAACATGTGAATATCTTGTTCTTAATACATTAGTAAGTGATTTATTTACTATTTTACTATGTGTGTTCTCCTACACATCTTTAACCTTAGCCTGCGTCTGGAGTCGTGCCTAGTTCCTCTGGATAAAAAGTCACGTCCCAGTGTCCTGGGTGACTACAGACCAGTGGCTCTAACTTCACTCATTATGGAGGCTTTTGAGAGACTGATCCTGGAGTCCCTCAAACCTCTAGTCAAACCTTTACTTGAGGATTATATTTTTTGATTTCTCCGGTGCATTCAACAGCATCAGGCCTGCTGGGGGAGAAATTAGAAAACATGCAGGTTGACACTCCCATGATTTCTTGGATCTACCTCACAGGCCCCAGTACGTCCGCCTGCAGAACTGTGTGTCTGATATTGTGGTCTGCAGCACAGGTGCTCCACAAGGGACAGTTCTGTCTCCCTTCCTCTTCACCCTGTATTCCTCAGACTTCAGGCACAACCCAGAGTCCTGTCATCTGCAGAGGTTCTCAGATTACTCTGCGTTTGTAGGATGTATTCAGGGTGGAGACATCACAGAGCACCAGAGAGTGTTGGACAAACACCTCCAGCTCTACATCAGTAAAACAAAGGAGCTGGAGGTGGACTACGGGGGGAGGAGGTGGACGTTGTGTCAGAATACAAATACTTGGGAGAAAAACTGGACAATAAATTTGACTGGTCTACAAACTCTATAGTATTGTATAAAAAGGCTCAGGTCCTATGATGTCTGCGGCATCATGCTGCAGATGGTTTAAGTCTGACACTGTTTAGAGACTGGACACATTAATCAGGAGGGCTGGTTCTGTTCTGGGTGTGCAGCTGGACCCTCTACATGTTGTAGCCGAGAGGAGGATTGTTGGCTGGACAGAGGTGCACGTTCAGCCAGAGACTGATCAATTTCAAGTTCTCCACAGAGCGCCAAAGGAGATCATTTCTGCCAGTGGCCATAAAACTGTACGACTCAAAATCATAAATCTTTATTTATGACACATTAAGTTATCACTCTCCATGCCATGCACTACATTCCACCTCGGACTATTATAAACTTATTTGATTTTTCGGTTTCTTTGTTGTTATCAAGTTTTTTTCTGTGTTGAGTATTTTATATTGGTACTGATCTTTTCTTTCCTTTTGAACTTAGAGTGGCTGTAACAAGCCAAAACAATTTCCTTCTGGGATTAATAAAGTTTTTTGAATCTTGAATCTTGACAACTACAATATACTGTATATAGGCGTGTCTAGTGTAGGAAGCACTATAGTGGTGGCATGATTCCATCTTAAGTCAATACAAACACACAAGCAATTGCAAACAGATGGAAATTGACCCGGATTCATGTCTTTGAGTTGAAAACGCTTTCACTTATCCTGAGGCTTTATGACTCTCAATCATACAGATACAGAGATAAGATGAAAAGGAAACTAGTTTGGGGGAAAGTAAACAACACCGGAGTTTCTGGTAAATTTTGATATCAGAGGCTGATATGTCTCAAAAACACAACACTCTCCACAAACATAGTTAATGCGACAGGACTCATAGTATTGAGACTTTTCATTTGAATTGAGCTGCTGAGGTAAAGGCAACATCGAATTGTATCTAAACTGATTTGTGTCATTTCATCATCAGTAATTGTTTGCAACTTTGATTCTTTGGGAATTGAATCCCTTTGCATAGAATCGGTTACTCTGCAATCACCTTCCTCGGGCAGACAAGTTCCACCGTAGGTCATACATGTGACATTGTTCATTTCCATGCAAACTGTAACACAAAGCTGTGGCATGGTTTCAGTGCGCTAAGGTACACCATCATGACTGCAGCAGAGGAAAAGGGGATTTCTGGAATAAGGCGGCGAGTACGGTGAGGAAAGGGCTCCTGTGATTTAGATAGAGAGCTGATTCAGTTTGGATCCTTCGGCTTCCCTCTGGGCACAAATCCAGCGGTTCATTGTGAAACCACTAAAGAAGCAGAAGAAGTGGGGGAAAAAAATCATATGCAGTCCCCTCAGGGCAAGTGAGTGCTTTGGCTAAAAATACTTTTCCAAATTTCTCAATCACACTCTGTCCTACTGCGCCACAATGCAAGAGCTTTAGAAGTTAAAAGGCGTGGAGGAATTAACAAAGAAATAGGCCACCATCGTAAAGTTGTGAAACACATTAATCTTTTTCCTTCATCCTCCACCACTGGCTGCCTTTAGAATTGGAATTAATCCTTATGTGATCCCTGATTTATTTTTCTTTCCATCCCTCTACATTTTGGTGCGACACAAGCAACCTGTCCTTTTCCCAAAGGGATGATATTATGTGTGTGTATGGTTCACAAGGCAGTAGATGTTAAGTGGAAAATGAAACCGTCTTCGTTTGCTCTCTGATCCCCTTAGTTGAGATGAGTAAATAAGGAATGGTTTCAATTAGGAAGTGGGAACACAGCCGCTGGCGACTTCTTAAGTTGGCTTTAATCACTGTGTGAGCTAATAATCTCATCCAGAGGCCTTTAAATACACAGGCTCTACATTTATTTATCAGACCTAATTTTATTTATTGTGCTGTCCCCAGAGCAAAGTGTTACCCAGTGCTACGTTTCTCTGAATCTCTTGCTGTTGTAAGGATGTTCACTCTGCCTCAAAATCATGTTATCCAAGGAGAATCGCTTTGTTTGCGTAGATGAGAGCAAATTAGCTGGCGTATAAGTGCTGTATGCGGGTGTCAGTGCTGTGATGTTTCATGGTGTTCTGATGTTTTATAGTGCAAATATTTAGGCCTTTGAAGGAGTCTGTGGCCGATCACAGAGGCAATCTGGTATACCTTACACGGCGAACTGGCAGCCAATTACTTCGCTCCGTCTTTTTGTTTGCCCTGGAAGAAAATTCTTGCACATATCAACACAGAAGAGCCCTAAACTCACAGGAACAAATCACTTCGTGACAAATACTGAGAGAAAAGAGGGCTTCTAGCTGACAACCAACAAATTGGTTTTCTGCAAAATTGTCTTAGTACAGAGACGTCAAACAGACACTGCCATCAAACACAGACGAGGAAACAATACTGTGGGGAATGTATGTACTGTATAAATGTACGAAGAGGGAGTGTTACTGTGGCTGTGTCTTCAGGCTAATGGAAAGATAAACAATGAGTTCCTCGCTGTTTGTGCTGGATAATGGGTCAGGAGTTGAGTATCAAGGCTTTTGTATATCAAAGTCATTCAGATTTACAGTCATCAAGTGAACACTACAAACGGGGGCAGTCAAACATTAGTGCTATTTCACATGAATAACATAAGATCTGCTGATTGCTACTGTGAAGCAGCTGATGACTTTTAAATCAATCAGAAAGAGGTCTTTGAGATTTAAATTGATTGATGGGTTTAGGTTTAGTGCATTCTTGACTTTAGGAGACAGAAACCCTCTCATCACAAGGTCCATTTATAAGCTCTCAGAGAGCTTTTGATTATATGAAATGATCTTAATGAAAAGATGAACTTTGAATCTCGACATGGATGACACGTCCTTGAAGCATTCAGGAAAGCGTGTAAATGACCAACTGCATCTGCTGAAGATCATGGAATATGACTGAAAGCTCCAGTGAGATTGCTTTCATCAGACTGATGAAAGCAGTAAAATAAAGTCAATTAAATAAAATATACTGTAGCCCTCAGATACTGTGGGGAAACAACATGGTGTGTGTGTGTGTGTGTGTGTGTTCAAAGAAGGAGTGAAGGAAGACAAAGTATGTGAACTCCACAATCAGTTCAGAGTGGATTTGTAAACATGCAGTTTGAATATGCATGCATGAGAGAGTTCATCTACAGGGCAGAATAAATAATAAACACCGGTCCCATTTTTGTTTCCCTGATGGTGACCTTCCACACATGGACACGCATATTTAACTGACTCATCACTTGGAATTAGCAGCAGCCCTCATTTCATAATAGACCTATATTTACACTAACAAATCTGATTGCATCTGTCTGTGTTTTGCTACCCTGTGAATCTGAACAGCCCCTGACGCAGTCCAGTCCAGGTGGTGGTGAAAATGCAGCTGAAGCTGTTTGCAAATCACACACAAAAAATGACACAGTAGAAAGGAGAAGAAGGAAAAGGAAGACAAGAAGAAACATAAAAAGTGGTCTAACATTTCTGGATGGGCGGAAGATCTGAAACACTGATGCTGTTCTCGCTGACACAATATAAAACAGTATAGGCATATCCTTTTTCTGTATTTAACGTAATGTTGATTGCAACTTTAAGATGGATGTCATTTACTGAAGCTGAGCAGAAATGAAAATTTGTGCCATTTTGAGCACAGTCAGACATCAGCCTTCAGATTCAGCCATCAGTTTCTGACGAGCTCACTGCTCCCAAGAATTCTTTGTAGACCAAAACAGCAACAAGACCCTTGTTTTTCCACTTAAATCAGGGTTTAGTTGAATTTTCACTTGATATTTTTTGCTAGTCATGCACTACGCCCAACACAAAGGAGGTGGGTTGACGTGACTTAGTTGGCCCATATTAAATGAAAATCTGAATAGACCCACTGGTGAATTGCCCTTCTGACCCTGCAAGCAGCTGCTCACTGACACTGACACTTGGGAGAATAAAGATCACATATATGGGCTAGGGAGATGGATGCTGTATATGAAGGCAATAAGTCTTGCTATAGTAAAGCTGCCAGTTTGAACCATCCACAAGACTTTGAAAAAGATATATGTAAAACTTTTTCAGTCTCAAGAAATGTTGCCTGTGTGCCCTGGAGAAGAGCATTTAAACCCTAAACCAAACAAGTGTAGCTTTTTTTATCAAAAAGGCAGCACAGTATGACACACATCTATGCTCAGTCAACTGAGCTCATGCTCAGTTTCCATGCATAATAAAGGGAAAAATATCCCCCAACTTTGAATTGAAATCCTGCCTCTGACACTGGCTCACTTCCCCTTTTATACACATCTGCCATGTAAGCACCTCTAAGCTGCAGCCTACCACATTTCCATCACTCAACGCATTTAAAAATAAATGAGTAAATATAAAATTAATAAGCTGAAAGATTGAAGCGCCAAGGCTCCACACACGCACGCGCCCTGCGCCGCCTCTGGGAGAAATGGTTCGACCACATTTGCATGGTGGAGAAAATAACCCGGCATATATTATCCACCCGCTGAAGCTGATTTTTGATCCTGCTGCCTATCCGCCACGTACCTCATTCAGTGATATTGCCTCGACTCATCATGATTAGAGAATTGTTTGTTTCTGCTAATGGTAATGGCTCAATTAGTGGCTGACGTGTTCATACTGGTGCTTAACATCTTAGAGGACAGAGTGATTTTTTATTCTGTTTCAGTGTAAAAAGAAGTTTAGGAGAATTGTGTCATGCCAGTGGGGACAGGACACATTTATTTTTCTCTGCACATAAACAGCAGAGCTTTCTGTGACTGAAACAAATGTATTTACTCAAATAATATGCTAAAAACTACAGTATGCAGTATTTTCAAATATTTTTTTAGTAGAGATATGCTCCAAAACTTATAGCACTGGCAGTAGTGTGGACATATCCCCTTTTAAAGTTTTTGGAGTGAGTTGCCCCCTTCTAACCAATCAAAGAAGGTCAAACGCTGTGTGTCACATACTGATGCAAACGGGAACCTTGTGTCTATCTATGAGAGACCACCTGTTTTGACTATGGATGTATGGTTTTGACACAGCACCAGTATTTGACAGCCTGGGTGGATTGATTTTGAGTCTACAGCTTCCAAAAAGTTGCACATTGTTGCTTTAAGTATTTTTTTTACTTCACTGTATATGAAAATGGATCACAGCAAAGGAGTAGCTTGTAGTAATGGAGCCACACAGAATCAACACGAGACATTACAGTTCAGCTTAGTGAAGTGTTTTAGCATCTTTCAGCTCATTGTTTTGGTTTTCCAGCCTGCCACTTTACTGCTTTGATTTGCTCTTATGCCTCTTATACTCACATTTACATCTTCAGTTTTCAGGGAGCTACAGTATGTGAATGCACTCTATGCTACATGCTTCACTCTGTTCTCCAGGTAATTACTAACTTTATCTCTCAACTGGGTGGTGTCTAGGCAGGTGGTGTAGAGTGAGTTTATTAGGATCTTCCTGCTAAAACAAAAAACTAGGTTGAGCATAGGACTCACAGTGAACCAAAGTTGTCTCTCTTTAACCAGCAAAGTTAGCTAAAAGCTGCAGGCATCTACCGAGTCAGGTGATAATTCTACTCAGAGCGACATTGTACACATTCTATATTAGTTTAAAATGAGTGACGAGTGCGGCTTTGATACTTTTATTCACTACAGATAGCTGGACTCTTTCTTTAGCATGTTGTAATTGCATCACTGCCCTCTGCTATTAGCACCAGTGTGCATATAGTCACTTGTGTGACTGTGCATGTACACGTGTCCTGATGAACCCAGATAGTGTGAGATACAAAAAAAAAAGCATTGCTCCAAATGCCCACCAGTAGTCAATAGCCACCACTTGGTTATATCTATTTATAATTCTAATCTTCCATTTATTGCTTTCTATTCCAAAGCAATCATTCTGCAATGCCACAATGCATATTTCCTCAGCGGAAATACAGTCCAACAGAAATCAAACTAATTCAAACCTGTGCGCCTTCATAAAGTCTTGATAAAAGCAATACAATATGAGTCTACTGTAATTGGCCTTTTGGAACTGAAAGCATCACCCCACCATTCCCTCTGTGAAGTAGTCATATTGTTATTCAGTGTCCAATTAAAATGGCCTTGGCCTCCTCAGGAGCTCTCCACTCTTGTGAGGACCACCTGCAGAACCCTCACTCAGTCTCAGCAGCCCGCCTTGAGTCATTATCCATCATCCAGGCTTGAAATGGAAATGCCAGTAACTGCTATGTCCTTCCTACTGTCACCGCCTTTATTGTCTCCCTCCTCTCCCTCAGCTTTAAGTTCTCTCACCCCTCAGCCACAGGAGGGAGAAGTTTCTCTTCTCCTCTGCACATTTAGCCTGTTTTTCTGCTTCTGGTCTCTGCAGGGAATCTGCCTTATACTCTCTCCAACTCTCCTTCTCTATCTCTGTCTAGCTTTTACCACTGTTCCTTTCTGCTGCTGCCTCCCCCCTCAAACCTCCCCGCCCCCACCCTTTCCCTACACTGTTGAGAAGAGCTAAATCTTTGAAGGGTCTCTTCTGCTCTTAACCTCTTTCTCTGCCTCTACACGTGAGAGTCTATTCTCTGTATTTTTCTCTCATCTCTTCTCCTCAGTGTCGAGACAGGGGAGCAAGCCAGTACACAGCATCAGTGATGTGATAGTGAGTGACCTAAGACCTCCAGCTTGACAAACACTGACCAGTATAAATACAACCAACAATTTGGTTTGGTTTAGTTTTTATATACATACATTTTCATAATGTGACTACATCCTTCTATCAGTTGCCCTGATGCTCGATGAAAAGTCATGGAGATGCATCCTAATTTAACTGTTCCTCCAGTAATTTAACACTGCAAGTTAAAAGTAAGGAAACGGGATTAAATCTTCTAGTGATATGCATTTAGTTATAGATATTCTATTGAAAAACATAGGAAACACGTAATAATGACAAATATGAACATTGTTACAAAAACAAGTGGAATGATGTTAATATAAATGAGCTATCATTATTATGTCATTTTAAAGTCTTTTGATATTTCTTGGGATACAACTACAGCTACAGTATGTCAGTTTTTTTCAATGCAGGACACCTTAGATTGACAATGTGTAGATTGGAGCAGTTCCAGTCGACTGATGGAGTTCAGATTTTGCAGTTCTGGTTTCTGTTATTGTGATGACACCCGTTGTTGATTATTGTAATTTCCTCAACTGTGGTGCAGTGTTTTGTTGTCTCTTGAATCTCTGTTACTCCAACTGGTCTCTTTACACCAGTGTGGTTTAAAATGCGCCAAGCAGCAAGTCTAAGGGAGGTAACTGTCTTACAATATGCAGCGTATACTACTTTGGAGTGAATTGCATGTTGTAAACATTTGTTACATTTCATTGTTTACGGTACAGAGGTGAGAAAACTCTGGGGAAAAACTGTTACTCTCCATTAAATCACTGCAGGGTGTGAACAGTATCGACCCCTCTGTCTTTTCACCTCTCAACAGGAGAGCAGCAGTGAGGGCACCTCCTGTGTGGACTAATCTATGTCTCACTGTCTGTCTCTCCCTCTCTCTCCATCTCTTTGAGGTCCAGGACAGGGTCATTAGCAGCTGGGGCTCAGAGTGCAGCTCGGTGGAGCCCTGGGGCCAAAGCTTTGTGCCTTAATTATCCACCTAATGAGTAACTGGGAAAGTCACTGGTGCCTCCCTTTCTCTCTCTCTCTCTCTCTCTCTCACACTCTCTCTCTCACTCACTCGTGTACTGCGTTCACTTCATTCCTCTTTGACTTATATGTTTAATCACCCATTGCACTTGCTACATTCACTTAATGACTGCAGTTCTCACTTACTCGCTCTCCTGCTCAGCTTCTCCTTGATTTAAATACACATATTTATTCATTCGCTCAGTTGATTGTTTGGTACCTCACACCCCATCTATGCTAGGCTAGCTAAATCTGACAAATGCTGTTTAGGTGTGAAAACAGCACATCCACACTAGTGTTTCCAGGTTCTTTTCAGAGTCCTCTGTTCACACTGAAACACCTAAACACTTAAACTGTATCATAACAGCTTCTTACTCCTCTTTCATTTTTCAAACTACAAACCTTTTGCATCACAGCCAACACATACAGTCCTAGTGAGACAGACAGACACACCCTATACACTGAGCTGAATCTGCAAAAAAACATCAGTTTTGCCTCCTCGTGCCCTCTCTGCGACCACCTGACCACCTACACTGTGTTTTAATAAAGCCAATTCACAATATAATTGTCAGTTGATGTGACAATATAATACAGGGGCTTGTTGCTATTAGCCAGGCAAACACTTGTTGTGCTCCTGCTACTGATTCATCAAGGCAAATTGTCATTTTATAATCCTAAAGTAGTAAAAATTAACATAACTTTGTTAGACTATATTGACATTGATAATAAATAATCATAATGAGGGTTAGAGGTAAAAATAAATATTTTCAACAGCTCTGCCATAAAGCCCCTGACTGTTTCCCCAGAAGCTTTGTTTTCTCGTTACAGCAAATCATTCCAACAGGAATGATTAGGAATGATTAAAATAAAATAAAATTGCTGCCATGATAACGTTCTAGAGTTGTAAAATCCTTCCTCTTAATATTACAAACTGCGGTGCAGTGTTGTCTAATAAATCTTCCGTCTCTTGAATCTCTGTTACTCAAACCGGTCTTCCTCTAATGTATTTCACCTTCACGTTTACCTCCCCAAACAATGTAGTATTGTTGCTTGGCCTATTTTTAAACTCGGGGCTCTTTTTGGTGTGAACGCCCACTAACTCACCCACTAACTCACCCACTAACTTAATCTTTCTTGCCTCCTTTGCTTATTTGCTCATCTCACATGTGAAGAGAAGCAGCATCGTGTCTACAAACCAAACACTTCACATTTAAATGCAGTTATTTAATTGAAATTATATTATATAACAATTTCCTGCACACACACACACGCCCGACACACACACTGTCCCTGTGCCTTCACACCTCCTGCGCTCTCCCGCTTCACATTTTCACAGTAACACTCCGACCGATGGGATCACACCTGCATGTGGAGCAGAACAGTCTACTCCTGTTCACTTCTCAGATGCTGTGAGTGGACATGATGACACTTGCTGTGTTATTAGTGTGCGACTGAACAGCTGCCAGAGGTTGAATCCCACTGTCACGAGGTTCTTTGTTAAACTGGTTGAAGCTTAAATGTTAAACTGAAAACAAACAAAAATTAATTATGTCTTCAGAATGGTATTGATTGACTTACATCAATCTGAAATGGACACCTGCTCTAATGAAATCGCTGCCACAGTGGAAATTACGGTGTGAGTTTAACAGCTTTTCTACTACCTTTGCCTTTAATGAACACACTTGTTTGAGAATAAGCAATTTTAAGTATATTTGAACTGGATATACTTTTCCTGATATTAATACCTCTATGTTATATATGTATCGACCATAAAATTTTATACTAGCATAAAAACACTCCTTCACAAATCACAAGTTTGTTTTCTTACATATATTCTTACATTACAAATCTTCACTGCTGCAGTTTGTGGTGTTGACAATTCAAACATTCGCACTGCTACTCTAGGATATCTTGTTGTTAGGATAATGGGCAGAGTGGAAAAAAATGGAAGAAAATGGTTAGTAGTGAACTGGTGGAGCATATGGCCCGAGGCAAAGATTCAAAAAGCACACTCGTGACCGGAGCAGCAAGGAAAATCTGGATGCAGGAAGGGAATGAGACACGCTTTTTTGCTCCCTCAACAACTCCTCTGAAGATGCCCTTGAGCAAGGTGCTTAATGGCCGACTGCTCCGACGGAGCTGCTGACTGGCACCAGACTGTGGTTGCATTGGGTAGCTCCCAGTTCTTAATGTCTGTAACTGAGTGAGTGTGAAGGATGTTGCTGAATAAGAGCGCACAGAGCTTTTCTGCTCTGTAAATAAAGATAAAAACAAATAGCCTGGACGGCCAGCTAAATGTTAATGCAATTGCTTTCTCTTTGTCTAGACAGAGCATTAAAGGCTGCCCGGGCAAATTTCTAAATACATATGCATCTCTCAATCTGTGTCCAAAGCTTTTGCGGAAGCTTTTACTGGAGACGGGAAGAAAAGCAACTCAAATTCATCTACTGTTCCCCTCGCTTAATGACTTAAACGCTGTATTTTGAAGGCACATGGCTAAATGAAAATGTTGGAAGTCTTGATGGGGGGGGGGAAACTACCTGTAATTTGTTCAGCCAGTAAAAAGATTTATATAGAGAAAGAGAAAAGGTCTGTATCTTTTCCACCTGTGTCATTCTCTCTCTCTCCCATCCTCTTGGGAATTAAAGTGTGTCTCCGTCACCAGTCTTCAGGCTGACAGGAGGCCTCGAGAGTGTGTTTTGTCCGCTCAACGCCACCTCCTCCGCTGACAGCCCTCAGTTGCCTGGAGACGCCGCTTGAGAGACAAGCTGTGGTAAATGAGCAGGTTGTTGATCAAAGCCCACGACAGCTCCACTGCTGTGTTTTGAACAGTGCGACGCTCAGGCTTCACACACCACTCTCACTTCCTGTTCTGTGCTAACTACAAGTTGCGGGCTTTTCCGTACAGTACACCCTGACATTAACCTCCTGTTGGAAATTGCATTTGAAGCGTTTTCTGGTGAGACATGTTGGTTTGATTGGGGGGGGCTTCTTCCATTAGCAATGCAAAAGAGCGCAAATTTGAATTTTAAAACATGGGGTTCTGCGATGATTAGGCTCTCTGACAGGCTTGGGATGTTTTGGTGGCACTGTGGGTCTGCCATTAGATGCTTTGTGCCGTTGATTGTGGTGCATAATTTGGTCTGTACCCTGAAGACTGCCATCAGGTGAAACAACCTGTGTTCTTGTGGTTGTCACAAGTCAAGGTGATTTTAGCCAGTGAAAACGTAACCAATGCACCTGCCATCCAGTGATGTCTGTGTACATCCAGTACTACTAACCTATACCATGTGCTAAATCAAATCAGAGGAAATGGTCACCAACATGAAACTGTTTACTGACCTAAACCAAATAGTTAAATAATTTTGTCTATGGCAATAACATGTTATTCTTAAATAATATGTTAACAATAACACGTTGTGTGCTGAAGAATACAGATTCCAAAAAAATTGGCACCTGTCTTATGCTTGTTTACCAGCTGCCCTCTTTTTCCTTGAAGCTTCCACCCACCTTAGCGGCACAGCTGCCATTATGTTTGTTTACACTAGAAACAATGCAGCCAGTGGCCGAAACCTCTCACTGTCTGATACATCCTTAAACATAGCTATGTATAGGGTAGGGAGGGTTGTTAACTAATTGCGGGGTCGCGGTTCAGTCCCCAGCTCTTCCTGTCCACACATCAAAAGTGTCTGAGCAAGATACTTAACACCAGTCGCTTGTGATGATCAAGCCAGTGCCTTGGATTGTAGAATGATAGTGTGTATGTGTGAATGAGAGGCAAATTGTAAAGCACACTGAATACAAACACTATATACAATGTCTATTTAGCATTCCTTATACAGTATGTAGTACCCATTGCACAGTTTGAATGTCTCCTCTAGCTGTAGATTATTATTTCAATTTATATACTTTATTTGATAATGGATTATGTTGTAGATGCTAATTATAGTTTTAAATACCCAAACTACAAAGTAAGCAGTAACTACAACTAATAAATACATGTAGTGGAGGTACATATATACACAAATATAATTCTGAAGTTCTGAGCACTAAGAACAGTAATTGAATACAATGACTTATGACATAGTTTCATCACTGTGTATTGGTGGGAATTGGTTAAAATTTGTGCATGTGTTGTTACAGTCAACACATGGGGAAAGAGGTGCTGAAAAAAGGAGCAATGCACACACACACACACACACTCTCATGCACTTACTCCTACAACCAGCCCAGAGATGTTAACATTCCTCCAGTTCACCTGTTGACATGTCTGCAGCTCTACTTGCCTTCTCAATTACTACCAGAGTGCTGACGGGAGAAGAACCCGACATGTCACTTCAGATACGCTGCAAGCAGAAAAGCCTGTCCAGACCACCTGGCCAAGATAGGTTCAGTGTCAGTGTGAGGCGATCATGGGTGTCATCATGAGTGTGAAAGGCAGCTTTGGGACATCACAATTCACTTCTGGATGCGGTGTGATCTAGATTCAAGGACACACCTGGGAGCTTGTACATGTAGGAGCTCACTAGTCACATTTCTCTCTTTGATATCTGGTCCAGACATTTACAACAGCTACTATCAAAGTCATTTTTATTGTCAATTCTACTATAAGTACAGGACATAGAGGACTGAAATGGCATAAGTTGTTTTCAGTACGGTAGAAATACCTTTATAAGTTTAAGAAAATACGGTTGTGTTATATCCCTGTCAAATATGTGAGCAAGAATGCAACTAATGTTCCCTGTTCTTAATGAGAAAAGACCAAGTTGTACAATGTTGAAACAAGGTTGGCACCAGAAAAAAGAGAATGTCAATCCTGCACAAACCATCGCTTCAACAAAAAAAAAACACGTGACACCAATATTATTAAAGCCAATCAAAAAGCACAGGATGAGCTTCTGGACGACAGAGTGTTTATTAGTGGAGGAACATAGGTCAGCGAAGCAGCACCTGACGAAAATGCCTTTGAAAATCATATCAAAGGCCTCCATAATCCTCAGTGTAACACTAAATATGTTAGTCTGTTCCGCACTTACAAGATGAGGAGCCAGAGTAAAAATAACAACAAAGTGTGAAATGGTTTCAGGCTTGTAAATTGCTGTTGACTGTGAAACTGAACTGATTCTTGTGACCTGTTTGTTTCAGAGCAATGGACCACTAAACACCATCCCAGGACTAAACTCAGGCTTATCTTCTTCTGTCCACATCTACCAGCTTTCAGGTCAGGGTTTGACTGTGAAATATCTAGTGTGTCTCCATTATTCAGGGTTTACCTTCACACATAATCCATCATTGTATTAAATTTGTGTTGCAGTGGCACAAGCCAGCTGGTACTGTTGTGTGCAGAGGTGGAGGAGCGACTGTGAGGCAGAGATCAGTTGCTTGGTCTCAGTAGAGACATACTGTATATTGTGCCGATAAGCCAACAAATAAGTTTCTCGCTGCTGCAAAATATTTACTGCTGAAGTACAAATGCAACACACAACACAGCAACTGCAAATAAACAACCCTGTCGCCTGAAAATTATGTTCCTGTGCAACTAAACTGCAATTGTGATTTGTAGTAAACATAATGATCATCTTGTGATGCCATGTGTTTTGTGAATGAACGCATCAGTACCATGTGTTAGCATCACCTCACAATTCCCTTGTAAGGTCAGCACCATAAGCTACAAGATCAACCAAGGCTCTAGTATATATAAATACTGAGCCATTTGCTTATGAATTCAACTTTTCATTTATGCAAGGGAAATTGCATTATTTGTCATTTAGTCTAGCTTTTCCACTCTTCCATTTAAAACTTGTGCTCTTTCTTTTCTACTCTTTTCAGGCTAGTTAATTTCAGCCTTAAGTACTAACTATAATAATACATCATCTAATTGTAATTCAGACTTTGAGGGGAAGGAATATGGATGGATGGATTTTAGAAAACTGAGACTTTCTGTGGGCTGCTCTGGAGCGCCATGGGGAACCAGAGACCAAGCGTATTCTAATAGAAACACAGTGCTAATCCATCACCCAGTCTTTTCAGAAGTAATTAAGTCAAATTATAAACGGCCCCTGCACCCACACCTTAATCTCCCACCAGATGGGGACCCTGCTGAGCAACAGGTGGCCTCTCTTCATAAAAACATGCATCCCACCACTGTCATTTGAATCCATGGAAACAATGCTGGACGCAAAGAGCCAGACACCCATGTGAAATATGAGATGGATGTGTAATTATGACAGAGCGAGTGTACATGTGTGATATCTATTTCATAATTAACCACCTACTGTGCCTCTGTGACACCTGTCTCTGTCTTTTGTGTATGATTGTAACAATAGACTGACAAAAGAGAGAGAGTTATTGCACACAAATGGCTCCCTCACATTTTCACAGTTCAGAAAGTTCAAGCCGTCATGTATGTGTGAAACAAAGCAAAAACAGCACCTAAAAGTGAGTGAATGATGATTGGTAAAAGATACTTTCCTCATTATGTTTGATTTTTAATTTTGTTAATTTCGTGAAATTGAAAGGTATAATTAGAAGCTCATTTTAATTATCTCAGTTGTGCTTAGTGAAAATTGCTGTAAATTATGATGTTCAGTTTTTTTGTGTTAAGAAACATACCATTTGGTTGAGTGAGCATATAAAAACCACATGAAACTTAATAAAACCTATTCCCTATCTATAAAAACACCTGAAGCATACTGTATGTTTCATTCTTTTATAACAGTATATAAGGTAGGTGACCAATGCACTTTAAATTCACAGCAGGTGATAGCTCCTGCACAGTGTGTTTACACATATCATCATGCAGTATAAACGCTACCTAATCAGGGTGCTGTCGCCCGTCGTCACAGAAAAATAGAGAATTATACGTCCACACTGCATCTGAGGATTGTGAACTTTGATTGCTTCTCCCTTGTCTCTCTTTCATGACTGCAAATTCACCGCGCCGACAAATCACTCTCTGCATCCCACGTGGGAGCGCAATCAAACTGTAACATGTGCACAAATCGACCCCAATCAGCACCCTATTTTTGAATGCTGATGGGATGAAGACAAAAGCAGGTTTGAAGTGTCTCCATTCCCGTTTGACAATGGCTTGGGGCAAATTCTGAGTCCACGCTTGCAAGAATGAAATCACATTAAAGGTCTGCGAGGCCACTGTATACACAGCTAGTTGACGCATGACTCATGGCGCTGTCTACAGATGCTGCTCCCATAAGTGGAGCTTCAGAAGGTCTCAATTTAATTTAGCTCAACAAACATTTTCCATGAATTTCTCATCCTATTTGTCAAATTAATTTATAGAAAACATCTGTTTTTTCACACACACTATTGATGCTGTAGAGTCCTATAAGCTTCACTGCAGAGCTGATTTATACATGTGCCAATTAATTTTCCTTAACAGAAGGAAAACTCAAAAATTTACTTAAAAAAATATTCAGTTTCCAGCTCCAAGCATATCCACCAAGAGGGATTCAAACAACTTCAGTAGGTTTTAAAGTCTCAGCTGGAGCTGGTTAATTTGAGTGGGAATAGATTTGGCACAAGGAGAAAGACAACAAAAGCTATCTGCAAGAGGACAGGTAGGATATCTCTAAATCACCGTTTTGTGGTCTCTCAGCTATGCAGGAGATCCAACGCTCACAGAAGCCAAAGTGTTAAAAGAAAATGCAAGATCATTTAATGAAAGGATAAGTATTCTGCTACATTGGGTCAATGCAACATGTAATATTAGCAGTATTCTTTGATGCAGTGCTTCTTCATTCAAATTTTATTCCAAAAGTAAATACACTACTCACAAAAAGTTAGGGATATCTGGCTTTCGGGTGACATCTCAGGATGAACCTAAAATGCACTATAACCTTTACAGGTGAACTTAATGTGACCTTCCCTAAACTTTTGAATGCA
>JAUMHL010000009.1:4547997-4559564 GCA_032362345.1 Sandelia bainsii | reverse complement strand
TGACATTTTTTGTTGTGGTATACTCACCACTGTTGTTGGCTTTTGTTTCAATAAATTGTTTGAGATGAGGAAATCCCTATTTCATGCTTCTACTTAAATGCCCTACTTTCATGATATAATATCACTGTAGTGTGAACTTTTTAAATTTCAACCGAAAGCCAAATATCCCTAACTTTTTGTGAGTAGTGTATGCAAATGTCTTGTCTCTACTGCGAAAACAACATGCAAAGCTCAAACCACACATACAATGTGTTGTGTAATCTCCAGTTTTAAACTGAAGATTTTCATTTTACATTTAAATGACTTCTACTGAAAAATGACACCTATTCTGACAAAATGATTGAAGGCAGCATGTATGTTTCTGTTGTGTTTGTTGATGACAAAGATTTTAGCTGTTTTAGCACCTGCTGAATTTCAGGTAGCGACATGTTTCCCAAAATGAATTCATAGCATTTTTCAATAAATATCTAACTATCTCCACCGAGTTTCACTAGATGAGCGGTTCATAACAAGCAGTGGGGAGGCAGCTGAGAATTTCATTACATAGCTCATAGTTTTTCACATACAGTTTCCACAGCATTTTCTCAAGAAAAAGTCTGTAAATGCTGAGACTGTGCATTGTAATATTAGTGTGCGAATACCCGCTGCTGTGAGAAAACTCATATCTCAGATCCTGATTGTTTGTTTTCACTTCAGCTGAGTGATCACATGGTTTCTTTATGAGCTGAGAAAATTGTTTGACCTCTTGGGCTCATAAAATTTACAACCCCTTGAGGAATGTCAAATATGCATTTCCCTAAAGCTTAAATAAAGCCTGTTTATGTTTCAGGTTGTCAAATAATGGTAATATCTGACGCTGCACACATAAATTACTTATTAGACATATTTACAGTACATGGACAATCAAAAAATTTGCCCCGTAACTCAAATGAGATCTGATGTTAAATCCTAAACATATTTTGCTTTGATAACATGCTATAACTGCCCACTTTGCCGAAAGTGCGGTCAAGGCTGAGGTCAATTCCTGCATTTTCTGCTTCTGCGGCCTCACAGGCTTTTTAGGCGAGTGTCTAACAATAGCTGTGACCACGTGAAAGATCATCTGTGTCTATCCACTCACATAAATACATTTGTTCCTCTTTGGGAGGTGCTATCAGGGCCAGGCTGAAGGCCGGCGGAGGTGTTTTGTTAAATTTAGATTGTTTGCTCCTCTGCTGTGGAGACCCTGATTGCTTTTCAACACAATCAATACTGGCATATTGGATCTGAGTGAGAGGGTAGTAAGAGCCAATAAAGCTTTGAGGGGGCGCTCCGGCGTATTGTCTGTCAGGCAGGCTGGAAAACAGCAGAGGCCGCGTTAGAAGAGGCAATGCACAGCCAGGCTGGGTGAAACACAGCAGTGTACAAATACAGCTAAACACAAAACAAACCCACACAGATCCAGAGACAGAGGTTCTGAGACTAAATAGACATGTCATCTACCTACATTATGTATGCATACACATACAAGTCTTATACACCATCCACAGTCTGTAACTTGATTTCTATCTTTCTCTCCTCATTTCCTCTCTTTTGAAGACGCTCACACTCACTTACTCATCTAATGACGCACACAGGTTCCCCACCCACATACAGAATGTGAATCTCAAAAATAAAACCCAGAGAGCCTCGGGATGTGTTATTTTTCTGACAGCTGATAACAAAGTCATTTAGAACGTACAGTGATGGCTCAGAAAACCAGTGGAACTGTGTTAAAATCCAGATCCTGAATATTTATCAAACGCCTTACTATATGTTGCATATAGTGCCTGCTTTTTCCTTCTTTTTTTTGGTTTTCTGTTATTCCCAGGCCTTCTGACCCTCAGTCTTATATTTCTAACATCTCATCTCACACAACAAGAACTGGCATCCAGCTGAGAAACCTGTAACACACCCACCGTGCAGGCCTGAACAACCTGAATCAAATCAGGAGGAGAATATTTCTCTGAGCAAGGGAAATTGCATTTGCAGCAACGACATCTACAACCACACACACACACACGTGTATTTGGAACTGAGTTCAGTTAACTGCAATAACAAAGCCTTCAGACACAGGAAATAGCCTGCACAGAATATGAAGCATTACAAGGAAAGCTAATCTTAAGCATACTGCTGAGGGAGAAGCAGGGAGGGACGGAGGGAGGGAGAAAGAGGAAGGAACTGAGCAGAAATGTGCGTTTCCTGTTGCTGAAAACTTTGTCAGCAGTTGCAGCTGTTTGAAGCTTAACGAAAGGAACCCGCTGAGCTCTGGTTCTGTCACATGCCTAAAGTGCTGCTTTGACATCTTTGTCTCAGCAAACGATGGCTTGGCATTTTGCAGCTTGAGTGGCTCGAAACAATACAAGTAGCACCTACTTTGTATGCCGCTGACTGCGGATGGTGGGGGGTGCTCAGTGAGCAGTGACAGGTCTGCTCCTAAGGAGGCCAGGATTATTAATTCAGTATTTTCCAGTACAAAATAACCACTTGCCCGTTTTGATTTCTCAGACCATCAGAAACACATTTTCCATTAGATTCCCTTCAACCAGCATCTAATTTACAATCATGTTTTGTTTTGAACAGCTCAGCCACACCCTGGGCAACGTTAATATAATGGAAATGTAATGTAAAAACCAGATGACCGTGAATTCAGTCTTCAATGTCATTCTCCCCTTCAATAACTGCGATTCAATTCAGCCTCTCAAGCTGTGGAGCCAGGGGATAAACCCTGGCTCCCCCGCCATCCAAGGAATAATCTTCCCGCGGAAAGCCACTCTGGCGCGCAGCGTTCCTGCTGACCTCTCCTGCAGCTCGGTCTTATATCTGAGTAGAGTGACGGGGAGAAAGGCTGCTCCTGCGTGTCACTCACCTGCCACCACTGCTACAGCTCATATTAACAAGGGGACTCCGGGCTCTGGGGGTTTTGCATATAAATGATGTGTCTAGTTCCCAAGATGATATCAAAAGGTGTGTGTGTGTGTGTGTGTGTGTGTGTGTGTGTGTGTGTCAAGCTTTGATTTCAAGGGCAACATCTTAATATCTCCAGTATTCCCAGCTTGTCTGCCAAGAAGACACAACATGTTGAGTGTGTTTTCTATTTTTATTTTTTTCATTCTTCCTGACATTTTTAACATTTCCAAATCACATTCTGGGAAATAAGATTGGTGTCACACATCCTTGAGTCTGTAGTGCTTGTGTTTACAACAGAAATGGCTTCTTTCCACACCATCTAACACAGAAACTGCGACACGCTACCTCTGTTCCCTGTGGGGTCATGATCTCAATATCAAACAGACTCCTTGTTTTGTTTTTGTACAGCTCTTTCAGGGGTGAATGTATCGTAGAACAGTGACTATTCTCCAAAATGATACAGCAGCAACATGAGGCAACAGCTCATTGGTGGCTTGATGCTGATATTTAGTGCAGAGAAGGTTTATTACCTACAGCTTTCCACCAATTTACTCTTCCTTTCATCACTGTTTCTGCAGTGAAAGGTGTTATTTTTATACATTTCGTGGCTGGTTAGTAGCCTGTGGGGCCATTGTGGCGGCAGTTGCGGAGAGCTATGATATAACACTGTGGCAAGAAATTATTACAAAGATTATTCACAGTGCAGTAGTTAGAGTGAAACGAATTCAACAACGTGAGGGCATACTGTATTTGCCAAGAATAGGAGGGGAAGCTAAAAGTCAGCCTTAATTTTGTCCCCAATTTAATTTGCTCATCCAGAACATGTTTCTGCTGCTTCTGCTACAGATTTTTTAAAGAAAGATTTTCTTTTATTATGCACAATTGCAACCGAGTAACTGTGTTTGATTAATCTCAATAAAACATGTTAATGCTTTTTTATGCTGTGTTGTGACTAAATAATTCATCAATGTAATCATATTATATTACTTGTTTTTGTAACATAGTAAAATATAATATTTGTGTTTCAAATGGATAAGATCAACTGTGATTTAAAATGATTCCTCTTGCCAAATTCAGCCATCACATCATAGCAGGTATGTTCAAGTTGGGGATAAAGCAGACAAGAAAAAGCTTTTCAAAAAGGTTTGACTTTAAATCTTAAAGTGACACTGTGCTGAATTGTGGCCACTGTGGTAGCATTTACAGGATAATGGCCCATTGAATTTCCCCTTGATCACAATTAGATGATCTGATGAAGAGATAATGAAATGGGAACACAAACAGGGAACAATAAAAATTACATGTTGAGTTTTTGTTTTACTGTGACACAATGTGAAATGCTAAAAAGTGTAGCCTAACAGTACAAGTAAATAAATTCAATTATTAAAAGAAATACATATCACATTGGAATATCCAGAGCATTAATGTAATTGAGTTTGCAGTTTAGTTGCACAGGAAGTGACAGGGTTTTAGGTGACAGGGTTAAAAGTAAAAAATAATCATCTATCTAAAGTTGGCTTACATAACCACCATAAGCTACTAGTCACACCATACCACTGTGTTGCTTTTTCAAAAGTTACTTCTTTTCTGTAAAGGTAAACTGTGAGTGGCTACCTGTGAATATTTTAATGAATATGCACATTCCTGCTATCAGTTTATATTACTACTATTATACAGGAGATGGTGATAACATGCCAAGAAAAGTAGTGATGTGCCAACAGAAGGCAGAGAAGAGCAAGACTGCTGGCTACTGCAACAAAGATGGGTGTAAACAATTCAGGGTTTGTTTTTTTAAGTTGGCATTGTGGATGTGTTTTAATGACGACGATTCAGCATTGCATTCAACAAGACAAACAAGGTGTGTTCTGGTCAGTTGAAGTAAACATAACTTTTTGTTTGTTTAGAAGCAAACTCCACAGGGTGCATTTTAAAAATATGTTTACTGTTCCAAATACTGTTTGTAAGTACCTGTTAGTAGCTATTATTATCTAATTTTATATTCAGAATTTTTGAAAATGCCAGATACATGAATTATTACCTGCACTTACAAAAAAGTAATTACATCCATCAATAACGCACTAACCCTTCAACCTAAAAATCTGCTGATGCTGTAAAATGATTCAGCCGCTGGGGTTGAACTCACAGACTCTGATTTCTCAAACCTAATGTGGTCCTATGGGAAACAGGCAGACACACACACACACATAGAAAGAGGCGCACTGACAGTGACAGAGAGACACACTAAGAGAAAACTGATTACAGTAAGTAGCAGCCCCCACCATTATAGAAAATACTTATAATATAATGTGGCTGTCAGCCAAAGACACACACACACACACTAACACACAATTCAACAAAAGGGAGAGTCCCGTCCACCTCCCACATCCCCTCCCAGTCCCGCCCTCATGACAGGTCCCATATAGGGGAGGATGGAAAAGCCCGTCTGGCCCCCAGATGCCCACAATCCCCAGCTCCTTCATCCATCCAGTCCAGTCAGCCAGACAAAATAATGGAGACTAATCAAATGTCAGGAAGAACACACTGCACACTTCATCTCTTGGATTCCTGTACCACACCCCCACTCCTCCACTACTGCCGCCACCAAACTCCCCTCCCACCATCATTTCAGCTATAACTGTCAGGAGCAGAAATAAGTGACTCCTCCCTGGCCTAGCATATACACACAAACCTGAGCACATTCAATTCCCGTTTTCTCACCTTTGCCTTAGTGAATCGTGAATTTTGAACTTCACTGTGTATGTAACCCTCATCTAATCCCAGTTTTACACCTAATGTTAATGTAACCTTGGGCTTAACCTTTGTGCTGTTGTCTGTGTTTTTAGTGGCTATTGGCTGCTCACAAAGTTGAGAGATCTCATCTCACTCTATTTTGCTAATCAATATATTTGACAGCTTCCTGTTTCTGGAAAAAAGAAGGGGGCTCAGTGTATTTACAGGCAGTCTAATAATGTAATTATAATCAGTGAAATCATTATTATCTTGTCATTTATACACTTTAAGCAGGTTATCTCACTAACAGTTAGTCAGAATGCGATTGGATTATCGTTTTAAATGACTCAGACTTTAGTCTGGTTTCTGTCTCTAGTCTGGTGATCTGGTTCTGTGTGCAGGCAGCAAAATGTCTTGGGAGTGAACTGGAAGCAAAGCAGTGTCTTTGAAAAATGAGTGGTGAGCCTAAATGTGGAGAAAAAGGAAGTGGCTACAGTTTTTGTAGCATTAGCAAAATTACTTTCCTGTTAAAACTAACATTATGTCATACTGCTTGTTGTGTTAAGGTTTTCATACTTAGTCTGGATATAGAAGGTAATTTGTGAGCACAGAAAAATGACTGTGTCTCATTAGACATGTTAGTTAGTTAGACAGCTTGTACACAGTGAATGGGATTAATTAATACATAAACATTGTTTCTGATAGCCCCAGAAATGCCCAGAATTGTTCTATTTCTTACTATCATGTTTTTATCGTGTTCTAAGCAAACCTTATTCAGTCTAGATTTTAAAGTTTACCTTAAACTCCGGTTCACTTCAGGCAAAACCTGTCTGACTATGTAGGATGTATGTTAAAGGTTCTGAATGCAACGCAACATAAACAAATATACTCCTCCATGCACATTCACACATACACACACAGAAAGACGACCCTGAGCTGTTAGTTTATGTCTCTCTCAGGAAGTAACGCCCATGTCCCGTTTGATAAACACCTCAGACTGGGGAGAGAAAGGAGAGCAGGTGGGGGTCTACCAGCCTTTTCTGTGTGTGCGTGTATGCACGAGTCAGTGTCAAGGTCCTGTCTTTGTTGAGGATAGTTGTTCTTTTTAATATTTTAATGCACAGCACAGGGAATCTCTTCTACTGTCAGCAAGATTTTTACAGTTAACTTTTTTTTTCAGTTCACCACGTGGGTGCAGAGCACAGATCCTGTCAGGTCAGTGTCTCATGTGCTGAAACATATTGAAACCAACTGAAACATAGTTTTGTGAAGATCAAACCTGTGACCTTCAACAGAACAATTATCTATGCAGCAGGCTACACTTTCCTCTGTTTGCATTCCCGTATAGTGGGCTGGATGTGGTGCCATACATAATTGATGGCCGTCAGCAGGATGTTTGGTGTGGATTGGGCTGGAAAATTCTATATCATTAGCACAACATAAAAGGATGACTGAGTAATTATCAGAAAAGAAATTAAAATGGCTGCTGCCATACAGGGAACAAGCACTAATTAAGACTCTATCATTAAAATCCTGATGACAATTATAGCCAGTGTTTTGTTATTCTTTATATGATAGATTTCTTCTACCTCTGGGCCTTTTAACTGGGAATATGCAGGTATAATAGATTTTTAAAAGGAATATAGATGGAATAATCATACAGTAGGTATCATTATTCAGTAAAATACTACATACAGTGCACATCAGCTCCTTGGAAAACCAGTGATTTGCCACCTTATCATGCAGAGATACTATATGATGAATGCCAAATGCCTTGAGATATTCATTTAATTTCCAATCTGGAAGAGTCAATGATTTTGATTTTACCACTCCACTGCACTGTATCTGCAAAAGCAAGCAGATGAGTAGAAATCCATGTCTTACCATCTTTTCCAATTAGGAAGTCCAGGTAACGGTAGGTATAGGCCACGCCCACCTTAGTCTCCACCTGTGGTCTCTTCAGGGTGGAGTAAATCTTCCCTGGACTGTTGTCCTCTGGCATCGGCTTCATCTTGCGCAGCCCGCAGCCCATGGCTCCACGGTTTGTCAGTCACAGTTTGCACAGACCCTGTCAACCAAACAAAACAGACTAAGACAGTGTTTCATCATCACATTGTGAGGATGTAAGACATCGTGTGCATAATTATTTAATTATCATATACACAATAACTTGTCACATTTAAAAGTGGACAAAAAAAAGAAAAAACACTCCTTTGGTCCTTAAGTGTTTACTTAAAGTGAACACATTAAGTTAAAGTTTGAGTTAAGTTTGATTTAGCTATGTATACATTTTAAATAATCATATATAGGATGTACATTGTTATGTACATTAATGGGTTATTATTATTAGTCATGTATTAACTAATAATTTAATCTGTTACAATGCATCATTTTATTAACTGATGATATTGTAAATCTTACACTGTAGTAGCTAGAAGTATGAAATGGAAATACTCAAATCATAGTACCCCAAAACTGCACCTAATTACATTGTTTGAGTAAATTTACTATGTATAACTGATTGTGACAAACCGTACATACACAGACGTGTGTACACACGTATATGAGAGTAAACATTCACCCACTCTGACATCCATGATTTCTCTGGGATTGCAGTTTGCTGGATAAGTGTCTGTAAATTATTAAATAAATACCACTAAATAAGCTTGATTCTTCACCGGCTCCTTCTCCCTTGTTCCCAGGGAGACCAAATTAACAGAGACAACTGTGGATGAAGAGGAGGCCTTAAAGAGCCGCCACTATGGATGCTCTCTCACCTCCAAATGGTTTGTGACAGCATCGCTGCCTCTCTACAGTGGCTGCATCTGGAGCAGGTGACATCCTATTGTGTGGCACTGATTAAACTTACGGATGGATGGATAGATGGATGGATGAAAATATGGCAGTGTTCCCTCCCCTCCCGATCCACCTTGGCTGATGAGGAACCCTCTCTATTATGCTCGCTTCTAATTACAGAATGTCACAGGGCCTTGGCCGGAGACAATGAATTTGAGCTGGCTGCCGCTTAAGAAGCGACAGGACAGGAAGTTAGGAAGGGCAGGGGGGGTTGGGATGTAGGAAAGTGTGGGAGGCGAAATAGGAAATGAGCAGATGTGGGCTCTGTTAATGAGGTGAACGGCAAAAATGGAAAAGGTGAGAATCAATCAAGAGAGAGAGAGGAAATGGGGGTGGCTGGGTTGAAAATTGTTCATCAGAAAAGGGGGTAGGGGGATCTCGGGTGATGCATGGAAAATAAAGTCTGGGGAGAAAAAGAGCATGTAATTAGAGTCAGTTGAATAGAAAAGAATGAGAGATGAAGCAGGAGATTCATTATGGTTGTCATGAAAGCCAGTGTTTCCAGTGGCACTTACATGAATGTCTTTGTTGGGCTTTATGAATCTCAACATGCATCACAATCATATCTCTACAAGCTTCATAACAGCTCCCAGAAATGGACCGCAGACTGATGGACTTGTGATTGATACCAGAACACACTGAGCCTTGCATGCTGCAGGTCTCTTGGTTTGTATTTTTTAAAGTTTCACAAGCCTTCTAAATGGTCTGTACACGGTGAAAATATACAGAGGAGTTGAGTCTTTGCCTCTCAGCACGTGCCAAGCAGGACTGATGTCTTGCTTCCGTTTTCAGGAACAAAAAGCCAAACACAATCTGCGGAAGCTGGCATAAACAAAGTCCTTAAGAGTGCTTCAGTCCCCCCTTAAATTGTCACTCAGGACTGTGTTGCACTGTTGCTGCAGTTCACTACACAGCATCACAAATGGCTCTGTCATCAAACAAAACAGGGTAAGAAAGAAAAATCTTGAATTTTCCAACTCTTAGATTTCTGCTGTTGCCTACAGTTACTTGTAAATAGCTTTTATCGTTTCTCCCCCTACCCTGGAGAGAGAAGGAACAACAAGAGGGAAAACGAGGCTCTGTCATGTAGTCTACAAGAGATGGAGAAGAGGTAGTCAGAACAATAGGATGGAAGAGTTTAAGGGAGGGGTGTGGAAGGAAATCAAAGTGAATGAGGAAAAAAATGGCAGAGCTTGTATTTGCATAGCTCCTTGAGACGTTAAAGGAGGCAATATGAGGCGAAGGTGAACAGGAGTATTTTTAGAGCTGAACTGACAGCGGAAATGTGATGTTTATGATTTTTTTGTGTCAGTATTTCTTGCCTCGAACCTCTCCTCTGAGGCGGGGGCTCTGGGTAGTTGCAGCCCCCCCACACACACACACACATACACACATACACACCCTGCCTCAGCTCCTCTAAACCATCTTTTCTTTCTAAATTGACTGGCTGGGAGTCAGGGATGTTTGACAGGGTAGGCAGACATTGGGTAGCTATGGAAAAACAGGAAGAGGGCCATTGATTTCCCTTTTTCTGAATTAGCAACGATCCTCTTGCCATTTTGTTTTATCTTTGGTCTCTTGCTAATGGAATTTTGAGGATTTATTGGATAAGAGGTTTTATTTGCTAAGATTCCCTCCTCGTGATGTTCAGATGTTTTGTTATTGTTTCAATGCACTTAACTTTGGCCCTCAAACCCAAAACAGTACTGAGTGTGTGAAAGACAATATTAGGGTGCTTGTCTTTTGCTGCTGTGTTTTACTGTATATCTGACAATCAACAATAGCTTGTCAGTCCAAAGTTTGTTCATTTTTCTGTGCTCTAATTGATCAGTAGTGTCATTGCCTATTGCTTCTCCAGGGATCTGGCCTTATTATTGAAGCTGAAATAATAGATTTTTCGGCCACTGCAACCTGAACAACACAAACCCCTGACATACTATCACCTTCTAAAGTTATTATGAAAATTGCATTGGGAAACTGCTAATCTATCCAGAAGACATGGGGCAACATAAGAAATCCTTTAGTTCTGTTTTCAGGCTTTATTGTGGCCTCCTTTAACTCTATCCATCCATTCATTGTCCTAACTGCTTTTCCAGGTGCTGAAGTCTATTCCAGCTGACACTGGGCAAGAGGCTTGGTACACCATGGACAGGTCACCAGTCTATCACAGGGCTGACACATAGAGACAAACAACCATTGACACACTAAAATGGGCAATTTAGAGTCACCAATTAACCCTAACCCCGACTTAACCGCATGTTTTTGGATGGTGGGAGGAAGCCGGAGTTACCAGAGAAAACCCACACAAACACAAGGAGAGCATGGACATTTCATACAGAAAGGTACTTGCCCGACCTGTGGATTCAATCCCAAGTCCTTCTTACTGCAAGGTGATAGTGCTAACCACTACACCACCATGCTGCACCTCATCCTGAAGACTTTTTAAATTCTAAATGTGCACTCACAAGCTGGTCATAGCAAACATATTTTGTTAAGTGCTGAGAAGGTAGCATAGAGAGGATTTCTCAGAATCTGAATTTGAATCAGAATCAGATTTATTGGCCACGTATGTTTGCACATACTGGGAATTTGACTCCAGGTTCTAGTGGCTCTCTACATACTTACACGCAGTAGCAATACATTTTTACAAGGAAGATTCATATTGTCACACAAAAGCATGAACGAAGCTGGACAAAGATCCCTCAACATATGGCAGAATGTACAAGCAGGTAGCTTTAGTGCTGAAAACACGTCCCTGAAAAACAGTGCTACGACACTCAATTTTTTTCTCATAGCATTTTAATAAGTATCTTTCATAGTTTAGTTTTCATAAAACATTTTGATCTCAAGAAATTCCTAAGAAATTAATCTGGTCGCTAAACTTCTCTGTCAACCAATGGGTATTCTACAGATGGTGTACAGTTGATTTAGGGCAGTGTTTCTCAAACTTTTTACACTGGGTACCACTTCAAAAAGTATTTGGCTCTCCAAGTACCACCATTATGACCAGAGGTGGGTAGTAATGAGTTACATTTACTCCGTTACATTTACTT
>JAUMHL010000009.1:4526478-4547897 GCA_032362345.1 Sandelia bainsii | reverse complement strand
ACCACCGGTAATAACGTCGCTAAATTGATTGAAGTTGGTTCCCGCTGACACGCAGAAGGCAGACAGCTGTACAGCTGCGCGCAAATGAGCACACTTCACCCGTGAGATTGAAGTGTGATAATTTGAGATAATTTTCATAAAAAAATATCAAGTGTTCCTGCGTACCACTAGAGGGAACCTGCGTACCACAAGTGGTACGGGTACCATAGTTTGAGAATCACTGATTTAGGGTGATATAGCGACATTTCGTGGATGTAAAACCAAAATAATTACCTCAAAGAGACTAAAATGCCTTGAAGAGCTTTAGACATAATTGCCCACAAACAACACTACTAAAAACAACACGTTTTACATTGTGCAGCAGTTTGATCCAATGTTCATATAAAACTAGTGCAGCTTTAAAGTGGACTGTTGCTCTAATGAGAAATTAAAAGCTTACAGTCATGTCTTTTTACAGTGCAAACATTGTAGCAGCAGCAACAAGCAGGAACAGCACTGAATGATTTTCCTTAATGCTGTCTGACTGAAATCTCCCCCATATTACAAGACCATGTTACGAGGCTTTGATAGCAACATTGCTGAGATCAAACCCAGCAGCATGGGAAGCTTCAGAGTGGATTAATGGAGGAAGACATTAATTAGGACACTGTGTGCTTCTGTTCTTCTCCATGTAGTCTCCCTTTTAAGCCTGCTCTCTCTCTCTTCCTCTTTCTCTCTCTCGTGCTTTATCTCTCTCACCCTCTTTGTCTTTTTCTGACTTTTGATCTTTTTAATCTGACAAGTAAAGTGGAGCACTAGGCTGCATTCTGTGGTGGCAACGGTGAGTCCAGCATCATCGGCAGTTTATTGTGATGAGTAGAGTCAAGGGCTCTGCAAGGCGGAGTAGTTTCAGAGACCATCAGATGAATGAGAGGACAAGTGTAACCCCCATAGATGAAAAGCAACAGCAGTGGTTATTGGCTGAAATGCTTCAAATGACCCGTGTTTGAGAAGCAATCTATTGTGGTCATGTCCTCTTGAGGCTACAGTTGGTATAGGCTTCTACTGTACCAATAGTCATCATTGGGTTTTTTGTATTCATGAAGATGATTTTTCATTAACCTTTGCCATAACATTTTACATCTGCAGTTCAGTTGCTTTTTTTTCCGATCTAGGAAAAAAATATTTATATCATCCTTTTGTACTCTGATTCATTTTGTGGTCAAACTTCCAAGCATTTGTAACCTTGACGTCATATGAACTGACAAATAACTCAGTGATTGGACAGTTCTGGTACTCTGCATCATCAGAGCTACATGTACCCAAGTTGGGAAGTCAAATTCTGGACAATGACAGCAAGTTGTTTTGCTTTTTCTTATGTATGCATTTATGTTATCTGATGATTCCTACAGAAATAATTGATTATGTGGATTATTAGTGGATTGTTAGTGTGATGCTGCTATGTGTTGCTCACCTTTTATTGGGGAAGTGCTAAAAGAGACAAGTAGGACATGCTCAACCCACATTTTAGTTTTTCTGGTGAATCAGGGAAAATCCCCACACTCGTGTGCTGACACGGTGTTGCCATGGTTACCAAATTACCTTTCATAAATATAGGTTGTACATTTAGCAGTAGCTTGACGTTAAAGTCGCAGTCGATGTCATAAAATCCTGTGGTTGGCCTACTTTGCTTTCACACCACAAATTAATCACATCAGAGTTTGCTTAAAGTCAGAACAAGATCTTTCTTTTCAGGTGGTCTTGTTTTGTATGTTCAGTCTGCAACAGAAATTGACTGAGAGCCATCACATAATTTGAATGAACTAAAGGAGAAAACTCACCAAAGAGTGATTGAAGTGAACACACAGAACACAGTAAGTTACCTAAATACAACCATAGAGCTGCAAAAGCACAAAGTGCCGTGAGTTACTTTTCTGGAAAAGCCACTTACAACCAACCAGTTCTGAGTAAAGGTCACAGGACACAAAACCAATGTGTCCAATAGCTTTATGTCTGGTCAAAATGTTCTTCACTGTCTTCACTCTCTCTGCCTCAGATTCAAGTAACAGACTGAACTAAATGCTTTAAAGTGTTAATGCACTCTACTGGGAAATTCCTGTCTCTTCCCCTTCTTCCTTCCTTCTGTTTTTACCACACTGAAAAATTCAACTAAGGCATATGCTTGATTTGCAAAATACAAAAATGTTTGAACAATAAGAAAAGTATGTGTTTACTATTGGTAAATGATTCATTCTTGTTTTTTGTAACTAAATCATAAATTAGATCAACACCTGTTGACTGAATTATGCTGGAGTGCTTCAACACAGCAACTCTCTTTTGGCCGTTGTACACGTTTAACGCTCCGGCGGAAACAGGCAAAACCAAACAGTGGGAAGTGGGCAGTTTGAGCCAAGTAATGTAGGATTAGTAAAACAAGATACTAGATCAGTCTTGTTTTCTTTAGCTTTAAGCACATGTGTCAGGTCACTACAGCTGCCAGTAGTGGAAAATATATTAATTTCATATTATATTAATAATATAATATAGAAATATATAGTTGGCCCAATGTTTTAGGTCAGTGCTTGAAATCAAGGTAATACTGCTTATTGTGTTTTTTCTGTTTTCTGGTGTTCTACAATGGCAGTTTGCAATTCATGTACATTTTCTTTACTTTTCTACACTTTTTTCACAATGAAAATAGCCTTTGAATTAATTCAGAATTTTATTTTGTTTTTGTTTATTTCTTAACAGAAACACATCACAAAATAAAGCTGTCTCTATTCTCTGTTGGTGTGCACCTCACCTATAGTACACAGTAAGGTGTTTTTTTAAACATTCACATAATTTATAACTAACTGAACTTGATTGCTGATATTTTTTCTCACTCTCTCCTTTAGTGAAGTATGTGGCAGGGGAGGCACTGTTACAAATCACTTAAACATTCCTCTCCTCTGCCTTCTCTAAAGTACGTATGTGTTGATAAATAGCTTTTTATATCTCATTCATTGTCATTCTCAATGCAGACAGAAAGACAAATGTGTGACACCGTGGCCTTTTCATGTCATACAGTGCTCTTAAGCTGTGATACTGCAGTTTGTGTTAATCTTGCCCCCCTCCCAGGATGACACTGTACGTACCAGAAGAGCGTGTGTCATTACTGTAGCTGTTTCAATAGTTTATGTAAATTAGTTGATGCACTAAACTAATTTATCTTCATATCTGTTGAGCTCTGCTGGGGACTAACTTACTAAAAATTGTCAGATTACGAAAACTCTGTGCATCTGAAAATCAATCAACTTAAGAATGTTTGCACTTCAGAGTGTCATAACCACACATTTTCACATTTTAAGATTATAAATGCATTTACTAGTGAACACAGTCAGAAACGAGATGCTTAACTTTTTGAACACTTATCTTGTTGTATTTGTAATTCATTTTTAATCTCATGTATTCCCAGAAAGGATGGTGTTTAAAGGGTTTAATTGTAAGAAATGTCAAGTTATACACAAACAAACCTACACAATTTGAAATCCTACATGTAGTGGCTTTAACAAATTTCTTCGTCTTGTATGTGTGGTAGTATCTTGTGTGCACTTTTTGAATCAGTCTGTTATAAATGTGCCTGTTATTTGCTAAACTACCATTTACCCTGTCAGCCGTTGAATAACCCTTGAAACCCTCAGAACAGGAAGTTAACAGTAGCAACAGTTTGTGAGGTCAAATTGTTTTAATTTGTGGCTTATGAAGATAAATTATACCTATAAATATGTAATATATGGGAGGGCTAAAGGGGAGAAAGAAATTTAACCTTAATTCATGTTTGTTAAAGCCAACTATGAAAATAAATTGTAGATTTTTTTGCATTTATTGCACTTTTTAGGTAGATTAGCAAACCTTTGGTAATGTCATGATTCTTAGAGCTGTCATCTAAAACAAATCTAGTTGAAACAACAAGACAGATCCATCAAACTACCTAAAACCCTGTTCATTCAGCATTATTGACAAAGGACAATGGACTAGAAATTAACTAGTTTGTATAACAAGGCTGAAACATTTGCATTCAATGAAATGCAAATAAATTAGACGTACATATTAAAATCATATTTTATCCACAAATTAGTATCGTGCTTATATAACACATTCAAGACAGGCTAAGTTTACTTGATTTAAATGCAAAATAGGTGCTAAGATTAAATTGTGTACATTAAATAATTAATTTTTGTCAATGCACCTTGAATCCTCAACTAAGTGGGACAACAGAGAGGATGGGATAAAAAGGAGGAACCCAAGAGAAAAGAGATGTAGAAAAACAAAGGGCACTGAGGCAGGATGTTAATGCTGTAACCTTTAGTGATTACACGCTGTAGTCCCTTCAAGAAAGGGATCTACAGTGTGTATTGGAGATACATAGTATGTGCCATTTAAATGAAACTCCATTGAAATTCATTTGAAGGTATACTCCACCGAAAACCTGCACATTTTGGCACTCTCTAGACCATGCCAAGCATACAAATGAACAGGTGAACAAGTGGTTTGTGCTGCACGAGTGGCTTGGAAAGCTTCTACAGATGCTTTTACCCCATGAAAACTGGATTGCTGCTGGAATCCATCAACTGCTCTGAATCTGAGCTGACTGCATCTGTCATCTCTCATAACAGAGCAAACTACAAACTTTCCAGAGCCACCATTTAATATGCAGTGGATGTCGAAAATGAAGCACAAGCATTAGTTCAGGCAAAGCACTTAAGTTGCACTTGTCGCTGCTTGGATTCATTGGGAGCTCCCTCACCTGCTGCACCTAGCAGATTGCTTTGGATAGGAGGATACATGTAAAACAGTAACCATTGTTTTTTATATTCTTTGTTAATTATAAAGCCGTACTACACTTTCATGTTATGAAACTCATGAGTATGCTATGAATCAGATTAACCAATTGCTTAAAGGGTGTACGTTCAGAGGAAAGAGGACTGGAGAGTTGAAGTGATTTCAGAGCTTCAGAGCTTTTAAATTCTGTTCCAATAAACTCTGAACCATCAGTAAAAAAAATTTTTTCATTTTTGAAACTTGTCATGGACATGTTGACAGAGGTGATGACATGTCTGTTAGAACAAGTGGACAGAGGATTGACCAGCTAAAAGGTTTAAAAACATGACTTTAGAAGAGAGTGTTGATGACTTTTATCAACTCTGTCTACTACAAATTACATTTCTATTCAGCTAAACTGCATTTTTGTGGCAAATGTGATGTTATTATGATTATGTTTTGATGAAACCTATTTTTTGAGTGAATGAAGCACATTCATAAATGAAAAGCAAGTCACAAGGAGGTGACTGGGGTAGATGAAGGGCACACATCAGATTTAGGCAAGAAAAGCACTTTGGTTAGGGTTAGAGAAAGATTGCGGTTTTGTTTGTTGTTTGTTTGTTGTGTGCGAAGTGAGTTTCTTTATTAAGCCAGCCCACAGTCTGCCCCCTAACCTTAGCAAAGTCCTGTGAGTGCCTGTATACAACAGCAAAAAATGTTAATAACGCTCCAGTGACAAAACCTTATACTGTTATACTGCAGTACTGGATATTTAGGTAGAAAAGAAATGTCAGTAATTTCCTTATTTTTCTTTATCAACGTATGCCCAAATTGCCATTTACATTATGTTTATAAAAAACATAATCTGGTTGAATTATGCTCCTCACAAAAACATATTTGTGATTGTAGTTTAGTGGTATAGAAACATAATAGCTGTGGAGATACTGACTCGCAAATTTATCATAAAAGGATGCTTTTAAATTCTAATACCAAGTGTAATAGTAGATGTTGATTTGTCTTAAATTATGGAAAATGGATTCAAAAGCCAATGGTCTAGACATTACTTTACTTAAGTTGTCTTTTGGTAAAATTTTATAATTAGTAACTTTCTATATCAGAACTATAAAAACTGTAAAAAGCAATGTGAGTGGATGCATTATAATATCAGTGGCCCCCTTTCTACAGTGGAGATGCTAAAGAAAGGCTTAAAATTGGATGTATTTTAGAGCTATCTCCACATCTAAACCCTTACAGTATGTTCTCCCAACAAGGACGGCATGGGTGCCAAAGGTGGAATTGCTTTTTCAATTCACTGAATTTGTTATATTTGCTTAGAATGTCCAAGGACGATACCTAATGGCAAGCACACAGGAGGTAAAAATGAAAGATGAGGGGTGAGACTGAGGCAGAGAGAACAGGCGAGTTAACAATAGTGTCTGTCTGAGATTCTCTGTCACTTCAAGGTTCTGGGTGGATCAGCCGCTCGCTACGTCCTCGGCCAGGCTTGCCTCCATACAGTCTAAAGAGCCAGTTTTACACACACACACACACACACACACACACACACACACACACTAATTGAGGTAGCTATTGCCATGGGAACCAACCCCTCTATGACTATTCCCTTCTCATGAGTATAATAGGCACCAATCTTCCTCAACCTCTCTCTCTTTCATTGTCAGTTTCTCTCTTCTCTTTTTTGGATGCTGTAAGCTCCCATTCCTCTTCATCACAAGCACTGGCTCCCTCTTTACTCCCTTCCTCCTCCTCTTTCCTGTCCTCCATGTCCAGGAGCAATCACTCATGTCCTCCTCTTCTACTCCTCTGCATGTCTTTGACAGTCATGAGTTTGATTTGTTATGCATAATCTATCCAAGCTTGAGATTAGTACGGTTCTTGCTGTGTTCTCACAAGTGAAAAGCAAAACATTATCTCAACCAAACCTGCACCAATACTGTGTTGTCTGCTTCCAAGCTGTAGCCAAAGAATTGGTGAAATGATTGTCATTTCAAGAAAGAAGGAGAGAATAATAGGTTAAAAATAGTAAATTCTTTGGTTACTCCCTTTGCTATTTTTCTCTGAGACACAGAGGGGTTTGAAGCGATTTCCCGTGAGTGACTCATTGCATTCTGTGAACTTGCTCCAGGCAGGTCATTTTTTATTAAAGCCAGGCTCTGAACTCAAGTTCTTAGGTTTTCAGATGCCCTATCGACATGTCCATGTTGAACATTACCCAATCAATACTGCTGCAATTTTCTTGACCACCCATTACAACAGGACTCAATTTGCCATATAGAAATATCAAGGGAGATCTTTTTCATTGGTTTGAGACTAAGCTATACAGCTGGCTGAATATTAGTTCTTGTGTTTTCTGTTTCGCTTGGAGTATTCATCCTAATATGCTGTCTCAGGTCCAGGGCAATGCCAGAGGCTTGAATAACTTAGAATCTTCAAAAGCACGATCACTGCCACCTCGCAGGGGAGCGAGGGAAAATAATCTTTGTATCTTGTAATCTTGTAACCAAGCATTTCTGAGGGAAAAGATGTGAAACTTGCAGCAGTGGCTGCAATCAAGATGAAACCCTGTCATGAGAATGGCAAAACTCACACCTTATCTACCAGAATGTCAATCAGCCATGTTTGCTGCCCAAAGTTTATATTACTGCCCATAAGGTTGCCAAATTGGATTTCTGTTCACTAAATGACTCCAGAGTTTCTATCCAGAATGCATCAGACCATAAAAGACTGGAATTAATCTAAATATGGAAAACTTTGTCTCATTAATTTTGGTATCCAATCTTTCACACGTTTATATTTCATCACATACAAACCTGAAACTTGCGAAACTTGCTGGTTTTTCCCTGGCAGCAAACAAGCACAGAATAAAATAACAGTAGAATTAAATTACGATGGTTTAAAATAGCTGCCTTTCAATTAGACATATGATAAATTTTCAGAATATAAAATATTCTGGTATTTTGTTGTGTCTGTGTGTGAATGTGTATGTCAATATACATACTGAGTGGGAAGGAGTACACATTATGGTTTACACCAACTAACGCTTGCCAGTTACTTTAATCAAATTTCACACCACACAGGGGGATTCAACGTGCCCGGATCAGATAGCAAACATAAGTTGATTAAAATACATGTTTGCTAAAAGAGTGGAGAGACAGAAAATAAACAAACTGATGGGGCAGTTCATCCATAATACGCAAACCATATTTTCTCACTTATCTTAATGTTGTTTAGCCATGCAGATTTTAGTTTTAATTTGACCAAAATACAAGTTAGCTTCAGTTAAATGCTAATAAGTCATTTATAAACTGTCATAGATCTGCAAGTGTAAATGTTAGTGAGGCGTCAGTAAAGGTTAAAGCGTCTAACATTATAAAAAAAAAACATTAATTCTGCAGAATAAATGTTAATAAAGTCATTAATATAAAAGGTAAATAGAGTTTTTTCACTTTCTAATAAGCTGTCACTAAAGGTTAGTAAGTCATTTGTAATCCTGAACGTTAATAAATCATTTGTTAAAGGTTTTTACAACAATCAGTCAAGTCTGCAGTTTTTCCAGTCCATCTCAATACAATATTTAATGTTCTTGTATTGTGAAAAGGTGTTGGTCATTCATTCTTCTTGCCCACGCTGGCCACAAATAGATTTTTTTTCTAGCATGACTACAAGAGAAGGAATGAGGAACTTCAGCAGTTTGTATAAGGCAAATCAAGTGTCTCGCAGACAGTATTTCTAGTGCAGTGCACTCCCAGTTTGTGTTACTGTTCACTGCACGGGAACACTGTCAGAAAAACAAAAAGTGCAGAAATTTATACCAAAAAGACCTACTTGCCTGCTGAAACCTAATATTATCTTCAGAAAGCATTTTTACAATAAATGAGGACTGTATATTACAATTCAGCCAATAGGGAGTGGAGGAATTATTACATATGGTGTGTGTGAGTATTATTTTAAAGACTTTCAACCACTGAACTATCAATTAATAACTTGTTAATAAATATATTTTGGTCCAAATGACCAGCAACTCTTTTAAGAAAGTGGTTCAATACTTCATTGGAGCGAGGATGCACCACTTGAAAGCATTTTCCCGACTCACATTCTTCTCATACATTGTTCTTATTAATGGCTTAAAACTGATTTATAAATCATTAGAAAATGATTCATTAACCATTATTAAAGCTATTAGTTACAACTTAAAACCCCTAATGTGGACCTTATTAGAAAGTTGTATCTACCACAAATGAATTTTGGTTTCTTCAACCTTTTGACCTGATTAATGACTCCATCCTCTATGTGACATTATAGTGTAGTGAGGCCCAAACCACAATCACTTCCACATTTCCAACAGCCACACGGAGTTTCTATGGGGAATTGTTTCCTGTGTGTGTACGTGTTTAAAGTGTGCGTCCATATGTGCTCATGACATGTGTCTGCTCACATGTGTGGTGCTGCATGTGTTTGCTGCATGTCACACAGTACATTTGCCCTTTGATAAACACACTTGAGCACACGGCAGTTTTTTCTTTGGGCATGTGTGTGTTTGTGTGTACAATGTGCATTTACATTGTGCTTTTGTTATGGGATCTGTAAATGTGTATACTGTACTATATAGTACATAACTATAATTTTCTGTCATTATTTTACATCTGTTGGGGCCTTTGTATGTTATACTGTATGAGCTTATCTTCGCCATTCATGTGTGCGTGTGTGCGTGCGTGTGTGCGTGTGTGTGTGTGTGTGTACATGTGTGTGTGACAGACATACTAAGACAGAGCTAACGCAGCCCGACGTTCCTCAACTCACCAGCTGGAACTAATTAACAGCAGTTCAGTCAGATTGAGCACTCTCACTCACTTTCTCCCTCGCGCGCACACACACACACACACACACACACATACACATACACTCTTTTCTCCTCTTCCCTTTGGCTTTTCCTCTCTCTCATGCCCTCATCTTCCTCCTCCTTGACATCGGCTCACCCTTCCCTCACCCCCTGCCATTCCATAACTTGTTATTCCCTTTAAACCTCCTCCTCTCGTACACTCGTGCATGCTCGGATTAACTTGTATACATAGCACATAGTCTAAGCATGTGAACATACACTTGTTCAGACACACATGAACATATCAGCATGAATGCTGCACAACAAACACACAATGAAACCCATACTTTTCCTCTTCAAACATACAGCACAGCAGCTTACAAATCATACACTCCCCTCTCTCTTTACTCACTAGTGGGAGTGGGGAGATACTGTACGCCAGGCACATCTTGAAACACTGATTGGGCTGTGATTGGATCCAGGTAGACATTTTTGGCATTCTCAGCCTTGCTCTGTACCATCCATCCTGCATGTGACTTCAAAACAACCAGACCGACTGACGTGCATGATGAATGACCAAAGTGTATGTGGCATCTTCTAGTGAATCAACCCTCTGTGATAATCAGTTGCCACAAAACAGACCAAGTTTACAGTGGCCACAAAATCAGGCACGAGCACAGAAACACACATCTGTTAAAAAGTTCAAATTCATCCACATGTTGAGAAGCTCTTACACAAACAGAAAACAAACTTACCTAATTGACAACAGTTAAAAAGTTCACCGCTGGGACTCAAAGGTAGCAACTGGACCAGAGCTTCCAGCAGAGAAGCGCATTCTACTTGAAAAGAGACCAGCACAAAGCGAGGATAGAGGTTGGATTCAGATCCTGCCCGACAGGCTGACTGAGGTTGCTGTGGAGCTGGCTGGCTTAAAGGAAACACAATCCTCTGGCAGGCAGCAGAGAAACAAAGTGTCCGTCAGCTCTGCAGCAGCAGTAGCAGCTCCAGCGGTTTGCTTCGTCTTCGCCCTCAGCACCTAATGGAGCTCAAACACACTTGTACGCTCGATGTGTTTAGGTCATGCTCAAAGTATGCCTGTCTACCAGTGTTCTGCAAGCTCAGGGAAACCACATCCTGTCACATATTTACCTCCCTCCTCTATCTCTCCCTCCCTTTTCTATCTTTTCAGTCTGTCTTTCTATGTGATGTTCTCTCTCTCTCTATATGTCTCTTTTCCTGTGTCTTTCTCTTGCTCCCATGCGATTGTCTGAAGCAAGTGAGCGCTCTGACCCAGCGTCTGTTCAGCACAGCCTCTCTGCCTCACTGTCTATGTCTTCGGCAGTCGCACCAGTTCCACTCGACTGACTGAAGAATCCATCTGAGTAGAGAAGGGGGGGAAAAAGAGGGGAGGCAGAGGAAAAGGGGGGGGGGTGACAGAGGGGAAGTGGGGAGGGGGCTTCACTGGGAAATACCAGATTTAGAGAGAGAGGTGGAGAAGGAGGAAGGGTGGTGGGTGTTGTTTAGGAAGTGAAGTACTAAGGAAAGATGGGTGAACAGAAAGAGTAATCAATAGGTTGAGAAAGAAGTAGAAAGAAAGCAGTATATTGTGCCACATTGTCAATAAACGTGCACCCACCCACACACACACACTGAAACATGCATGCTGTGGGAATGTCTTGGAAAGTGTTTTTGTGAGCTGATGTTTAACTTAAAAGAGTAAATGGTTTATTGTTTGGGTTCCTCAGTAGTTCAGTCCTCTGTTGTGGTTATGCATATTTAATAAGTCCGGGTCAGGACTCCTTATTTCTGTATTCATTATTTACTCCAGTTTATATGAGGGACCACCACTCTGGAGAAACAACAGACCTGAGATACATATACTGTGATTTGCAACACAACAACAACTAACACAATCAGCTGAGCAGCTGTTGGAGGTGAACAAAAACCTGCAGCACTGCTGATATCAAGGGAGAAGTTTGCATCACTGTCTGTCTGCACTATTAACTCTCAATGCAAATGCTTAAAACCTATTGATGGTTACTGTAAATGACCGCACTCTGGTTGGGTGGATGGAAAAAGTTTTGCACTAACTGTGTTGTTAGGACTTGTATTATAATGTCTGATAATAGTGGTTTAGTTGTCAAATAAATCTCACCATTTCTGATTTTAAGGTAATTTCATGTTTTAATATGAATGAATAACATGGCTAGATGCATTATATTATGTAAAGAACTGTTCATAATGTTGAACCAGAGCAGAATTATTACCCAAATCTGTTTGACAGAACTTGGAAGCATCTTTAATCTCACTGTGTTGATTTTCCAGCCCACAGTTTAACAGCTTATTGGGTTCACTGTTGCCACTTATTTCATTGTTTTTAGCCGCAACAGGCAGCAGTTTCAAGTGAGAAAGCTCAAACACTCTACTGCCTAGCACCAAATCTCAAACAACTTAGCAACTAGATGATAATATTGGAGTGTTCAGCAGCTAAATAGCTAGATGTTGCCCTCATGACCAAAACAGAGCTAATAAGAGCTATAAGGAGACTTAAATAAGGATTTGAATTCAACATGTTGCCAGAAACACAACTTCTGAATTATGTTACAAAGAACTGACCCTTACGTCTGGAAAGAGGCAAAGTGGTTTGAGTTGATATTCGGATTGCAGAGTATGAAAGAAAACAAATGAAAGAAACAGGAAACTGTATTTTTAAGATGATTTCATCTTCATTTGTCCCCAGTATGTAACCAATATTTCTTTATTGAGCTTACACGTTCATTATTGATCTTTCCCAATATATGACCACCTGGGGTCACATGACTACAATTCCATAATTTGGTTGTGATAAATGCTTTGGAAACACAAATGAAGTTTAAGCTTGTAGTAAGAATGTAATACAATTTTATGATCGAAATTAAATCTAATATTTTGGACTCATGGTGTGCACATTTTCTTTAGCAGTATTTAACTCCATGAAATTGAACTTTTATCCAAATTTGTATACAAACTGCTACATGGCCAGTTTGAACCTAATCTTGCTGCAGCCTCTTATCAGCCATAATTACTAACTAGGAGAGAATCGATTTGGTTGCACTTGCAGCAAAGGGTGAACAAGTCACTAATACAGAGTAGCTGCTGAGTGTGTATCTTTTCCAGTGGTGAAGATGTTAACAGGCCTTGGCATCTGTTTCTGTTTGCTATAACAAACAAAAACTGACAGCACGTTGCTGAAGAGGTAAATGTCAGCAAAGAGTGAACTTCATCAAGTGGTGAAATGCAAATAAAAATGACTCCTTGACAGAAATATTTCCTGAGAAGCCAAGTTAAAAATGCAGCTGAGTAATAAGTCAGAGGATGACATGCTGTTTGATCAGATGCCATAATTACTGGTGAAGAGCTCTATATACTGTGATTAGATTTACTAGTCCTACATAATGTGATCATGACATTGGGTACTTCTCAAAGTCATTTTTAGCCTAATAGGCAATTCAGTCGCTTGTTTGCCAGGGTTGTAGCTGCCTTCTCAAGGAGAGGTTTCATTGTGTTGCTTAGACATAGCTACAAGGACCTAACTCCAGGCTGCAAATTAATGATATGTCTCTTTTTAAGATTGAGATTTTCTGCCTCTGTTTGCTGTCACATCAGGGGCCCCCATTAGACTTTAAAACCCTTCCTGAAAGCACAAAAGGAAGCTGCCAACCCATATATAGATCTGGGCAATGTGTGTCTGATTTTGGAAGGACGTTTTTCAGCATTAAACCACCTTTGCATGAAAAAGGTTCAACGCTGGAAGGAAAATGGGCCATTCTGGCAAATCATATCTTTGAAACATCCGTAGAGAGACCTGGGGTTAGAAAAAAAAGAACAAAAGGAAGTGGAATTGTTAACATTGGTGGATGCTTGGCTGGTTTTCCAGCTGTTTAAACTGAATTAAATCAAATGGATGCCATAATAGTGAAGCCATCCTGACTGGTGCTGAGGCTTGGATGACACTAATGATCACCCACGGTGTAATTGCCAACATGCTTTAGCTTTGGTAATGGCTACAAACATGCCAAAAAGTGAAAAACATAAATATTGAGCGAGATGACATTTAGATGTCATGTAACCCTTACACTTCAGTGGGTTTATTGTTTAGGTGCAAATTAGCAGTGTTTAATGTCCCAAAATGTGGTGAAATGGTACTGCCACAAAGAGCACACTGCTGCATGTCTTTCCCATTGGAGAACTGTGGGACAGAGTTATAAAGATGGGCAACCACGCATTGTGTTTGTGCAAGCTGGTGTTTGTGGAAGCATCAGTCTTACATGAGCGACAGAGGACTCAGACAGACAGCTGATTGGACAGGAGAGTGAGTGGAAAGAAAACACATCACTGAGGGAACCTAAATGAGTCTGCTACTTCTGCAGTAAAATAACAACAGTGTTCGATCACTGGGTCAATTATTTTCAAGGATTCATAATAAGAGCATTGTTGTGTTCCCAGCTTCTCTGTGACTAAAGATGTGACAGTGCCCCCCAGTGGTTAATGTGGAAAGTACACTTTGCCATGTTGAGTGAGTCAAATAGTAAAGGTCATGAGCATGTTTTTTTATTGTGGTCTTGCTTTTATGGTGCCAGAGAAATTTACTGTGTGTTTTTACTTTTTATGTACAAGTTTATTGCTCTCTGTGTGTACTTCTACTGCTCCTCGTGTTTATATACTACTTCATGGGTGACTACATGACATTTTTCCAGAGACTACAGATTGAAAACAATATCCAGGCTAATAATTAAATGAATAAATAACTGTTGATATTTTCCTACAGAAAATACAGAATTGCATCATAAAATCTCTTTACGAAAGTGGTATTGTTGTTTTTGTTTGTTTTTTATTGGGCTCAAGTGAATCCCATCAGATACAAAATACTGATGAAACAAGTATTTCAAGGAAGGCTGTGTATGAAATGTGAAATGTGAAAATTATAGTTCTGTGACACTGACAGTAATGATTCCTGTGCCTGTTCCTAAAATCTGAATTTATTCCTCACTCTAGATTATATTATAGAATATACCTGTCTCAAACAATATAAAGTGTTTCCATATGATGGAAGTAAGAAGCAACAAAATCTCATTTTTAAATTTAATGTTCAGCACTTATTAATACACCTTTTTCATTATTCATTTGCTTTTTAATTGAACCTGTTGGCTGTGTGCACTTTAGGGCAGTGTGCATTCATTCAGTATATTTCTTTTTTTACAGTGATTAAGTGCCTGAATATAGTGACTGAGGTGAACAAGAAAAGATTTCCAACAATAGAAAACAGCCTTTTCACATAATTTCCACAGAGCCACACTGCATTAGCCTGTCAGGCGTCTACCCGGGGTGTCCACCTGTAGCTGCACTCAGACCTGTGTGGCAGTGTTTTCTGTAATGGCTACCATTACTTTAAAATGTATGCCATCATCATCAGTCATCTTTACCTCAAGGTGAGAGATATAAAGACATACAGTATCTGAATGTATACAACGCCATGGGTAAATAACACTACACCCAATATTCATCATCATGCAACATGTTGCTATGGACAGTAGAAAGCAAACTCGCTATAGTTTACATTTCATATTACAATGATAGTTTACAGTTCATATGGAGTTTGGTTCACACACAATGTTGCTTTGTTAGACATGTAACAATGCTATGTTACATTACGAAAACACGTTAGGAAAGCTTTTGACATGAAACAAACCTGATATCTTAACCGTTCCATACCATCCACATATCCATTACATGATACTGGCGTGTGTTATATTTTATTAGAGATGCACAAGTTTTTGCCTAAAATGACATAATCAGATTTTGTCCTTAGAAATTACAGTAGGAGTGCAAATAAACTGCTAGAAGTATTTAAGAGAGCTTCTTCTAGCTGTACATTGAATTTTTATTGTAATGATAGGAGCCATTGTCAGGAAGTGTATCTCTAGTTCCTCAATAAACTGGTCAAGAAGTGCAGGTTGACCTACTGTATTAACTCTGGTGCCATCATCAGGTTAATCTCTTCAGTAGTTTTGGTTTAAACACCTGCCAAATCAATATCATTCCCATCAGTAGTACTTTATGTTTTGTACTTATTAGCACATGTTAGTTTGCTTGCTATCTTGTTAAACTAAGACTGTTTTCCTCTCCTATGGTTCTTATTATTGGAATGAGCTGCAACACAGCTTGAAGGTGGAGTCACACATTCCTCTGAGACAACTTAAATCTTAATTAACTATTTTTTCAGTAACACTTGTGATTGTTTTAATTATTGTAGCAATGTGCTGTATTTTTGTGTGTGTGACAGTTTGGGTGAATTAATTCCATTGTAATGTTCTTTATCTAAATTTTCTACTCTCTGTTGCAAATGGTATCTTGATCTCAGTGAGATGTCCTGATAAAAAAATAAGCTTACCTAACTGACATGTTAGTATTGTCACTGTAGAAATGTTAACTTGTTTAGCTTGAAGCTGTGGAAAATTACAGACCTGCTAAAGTGGCTGTAGACTATTTTTTTCTCGTTGGTTCAGTTGAAACAGTTTTACTGGGACAGGATTTTTCCTTTGAGTAGGTAAATAAACTCATGGTCCAAACAACATTTCACAGATGGAAAATGAAGCAGTTAATTGGTTTTATAATGTAGCAATAATGAGCCAAAGTTTTTCACTATAAAAAACGTGAAAGCAAGTGTAAACAGCATATTATTTGGTTAAGTGTTACATAATGCTGAAAATAACGTAAAAAATTCACGAATTGTATTTAGAACAATCGACTGTATAGTGCATATGAAAAAAAGAGAGAATAAGACTTATGATTCCAAAAGTACACATTACTCCATGAAGCAAGCTCAAGTAGAACAAACGTTGGTCAGTTAGACTGTTTAACGCCAACTGCCATTGTACTGAATAACAAATAACATAAGGCAGTAAGCAAATAGGCGATAGCAGCATAATGCTTATTGTGCATTAAGACACATTATCAAGAATCAACAAAGGAGAATGTGTTGTGTTCTTCACACAATGCATTCCAAAAATAAAATTCTGCTGCGTCAGTGTTACAGTGCCAGCAATCCCAGTTGTTTCTATTTTTCCCATGGTAAATCTACAGATAAACTGCTCAGTCATCCCTGATTTTACTTGAAAATATAAAAAATAAATAAAAGTAAACCCTTGTAATGTGTTTATTGTAGTGTAGTTTGAATGAGAATATTACTGGTGAGCTACAGGGCAAAAGTGCTATAATGCACTCCAATACTGTATTCAGAAAATGATGTTTGTAGTTTAGATTGACTGTATTGAGTATAGGCCACCTACAGTAGGTGGTCGCCTAGTGTGTCACCAGCCTTAGGGGTGCCAAAATAGGAAGAAGAAACATTTGTAATTGCTTGTGATTGAATTTTTCAAACTCAAATCCAGTGCCCCCCATACATTGTCACCCAGTACCTGAGAGGAGACTACACACAATGGAATAACAGCTTTTCTGATCCTGTAGTTAATTTGTTCACATCACTATGTGAAAAAGATATATGAGTAACCAGGCTGTATGTTCCAAGTAAACATTAGGCTATGTATGTCCCATGGCAATATAACTCAAAGTCAGGATACATGTAATCCTGTATGTGAGCAGGGGTGGCCTCAGCTTAAGTTATATAATCAGTGAGTCTGTGAGTTTAACAAAAGAAAAAAACAATCCATCACTTCACAAGGCAGCAACATCCAGACAACATGATAGAGGCAGCAGTAAGATATTGGCTCCTAGAATCACAGCAGTTAAAAAAACAAACTCTGCTCCCTTAAAACACTGTAAAATTTCAATTATGCAGCATAGGACATAGTTGGTTGTTGTTTTGTTTGTGTTTCAGTGATATTTAACAGATGAACACACCTCTACAGTGCTGCTGTTAGTCTGACGTTTTTTTATGCTGAGGTTCAGGTGTCTGCCCAAATGCTGTTCAGATGTTTCTACTAAGGATTCACACTGATATTCTGTCCCTTTATGTAGGCCTTATGGAAGCAGTGTGCACAGAACGTTGTAGAATTCAGGAAAAAATAGAAAACATGGACACTGACACCTGCTTGTTGGTGCAGAAATGAAAGACTGTTGGTGATGTTGATACATCAAAGACTTAGATTAACAGTACTTGTAATATTATGACAGATGCTTCTGATGGGATGATACACAAGGGAACCAACATGTCCAAAAACAGCACTGATCTCAATGTACATTGTAAATTCTAATAGCTTACCTAACTTACATAAATTTGTTATCTTTACTTGGTTAGCAACAATATGTATGTCTTACTAGTTTTGATCAACTCATAGTTAATTGCAGGGTGAAAAAAAACATTTACTTATTGTTTTGAGTGACGCCAACTTAAAATGTTAAAGTATAGTTGCAATAAAGGAAGCAATTACAGCAATTACTAGACCAGTGGAAAGCAGTAATACAACAAACTGCCCCTGATCTATAAAACTACAAGACTTGTGAGCCAGTATTAGCAGGGTCGAAGCACCCTGGCACAATTCAGACCCGGTGCCTCACTGACCCAATGCAGCTGAAAAGCCAAGGATATTGACCTTCTTATCTCCAACTGCTCTTGGAACATCCTCTGTTGGCATTTGCCAATGCGAGAGAGAGGATAAAAACTTTGACCAGTGCACTCCTGCCCATAATTTCATGTTCTTTCAGTGCTCTAGCAAAGACGAACATTTTACACTGTGTTGGGACTGATATGAGTGAAGCTGAGTAATCTGCATAATTACAGCTAATCAACACTGTGAGTGTTCTTGGTGGTACAGCGAGAGACAGAGAGATGCGAGGGGTAGTATACGGTAGTATAGTACAATATGGTATAGTAGTATTGTGTAGTAGGGACATGGTTGTAAAAACCATGATTAAAGGAAATTAAAGTGAATGGAATGAAAAGTAATGTTTAGCTACAGTTATCTTTTACAAGTAAGAGTTACTTGGTCTTTTCAAGGCAATTGGTTTGCATGGTTCTAACAAGTAAACCTAATTAGAAATTCGAAGTTGCCAGAAATGTCACATTAGTTACTTCAATATGAAGAAATGTTTTGAAGAATATACACAGTACATAAGTGTATTACACTAAATAAACATTTGTACAAAATACAATATCTAGTTCACCTTATTAGTTTTTTTTTAAGGCAAATCAGTTTGCATGCACGTTAACTAATTAGAAATAGGATTATTGTTAAACTGTGTGACCGACACAATAACGTGTTGATTTTGTTTTATATCAACCACAGTCATGGAAACGTTTTAGTTTTTTAAACATATGATTTAAAACTGATCCTAAATGTTAAAGCAAAATTAATTGATTTGAAGCAGCAGAAGAAAATATACGTTTTTGCAGCTAACATGCAATAAATGGCAATGATCACCTGTTATCATGCCCATAACTAGACTTCTAAACAGCATCCTGAAATAATCAAACCTTGGGCAACACTTATAGATTGTCAAAAATCTTCACTCTTAGACAAAAGGTTCTGGTAAAAGTACTCGTATTTAGCAAAGAATGTTTAAATAGAAGGCGTGTAAAATAAAAAGCTTTTAAAAATGAGAGGCAAACAATCAATCATTGATCTACAAAGGAAAATCCATACCAAACATAGTTCAAAACACACACACATCGGCCAAAAAAGAACATTTACATGTGGCTTTTGGTCATCAACTCAAACTGGCAAAGAGGCATTTAAAATAATTTTGTTTTGCTTTATTATGTTTTCATTGTTTGTTGTTTTCTTGTTATTTGTTGCTTGCCTTTGGAGTGGTTCATAATGTCTAATGTTATGTAAGTTGTATTTGGAGTGCTACCAGGTTACCTAGGGCTCCTAGCCATTTTGACTATATATGGCATCAACTGTGTCAATTTCCAGACACACCCCTTGCCTCTTTGACAATTTGAGAAGATGACTGGCCAAAAGACCACATGACCATGTACCAGCCCACCGATGCAAATGTTCAATGCAAATTATTGGCTCATATATACGTGTTTGTACATTATTGCATTTGACTTTTTTTTAAATAACTTTGTGTTCTACGCCCACTGTATTTAAATGTTCTTTGATACATACTTATACATATTCTAGTGTTGCTAGAGTAGCTAGAGTAGTCCAATTGGTAGTCACCTAGTTATTTTAACTCAAATCCTTTCCGAAGGAGGTTGATTTCGCGTCAGTATTTGTTGTGACTACCTGGTACACGCCAAGTGTATTATTGTAACAGTGATGACAAAGGTCCAGCATATGATAACAGGCTACATACAGCTACTAAGCCAATAATAAAAGTCTACTAGTCTACTGAGCCAATGATAAGAGCCTACTGAGCCAATGATAATAGTGTACAGAGCCAGGGATAACTAGCAGTTATCATTGGTCTATTGAGCCAATGATGCACATCTTGAATGCCTCACAAGTAATGAACCAAACAACATACAACACGCATCCCAGTATAATTTTATTGGGATACTGGCTGAATTACATAAGATATGATGTGGAATCACAAACTAGTTAGCAGATATGTTTAATAATTTTTTGTGGCAAAACTAACTCTAATGAAAAAAACTAATTAATATCACTGATGTTAGCAAACAACCAATCACCAGGGAAAATGTCCTTTTCCCTAGAATCTCATTTCTTGTGTGAAACTTTTCTTGCCAAAGCAAGCATTGGGTGCGTCTTCAGCCTACATACTGTAAGCTGTATGGCTTTAATCCATTTACATACAGTACCATAAAGTTCTATCTTGTAATCTACCATTGCTTCTTTTTTTATTTACTTTGACCTCAGACGCCTCCCACTCTGTTCTGTGTAAACTTGTGCCAGGCAGTCACTACACCCTAGAGCTTAACAATTCCTTGTTTACCCCGTGTCAGTTCTGTAGAAGAAAAATCATCAGCAGTGTCATGTGACTTGTTTTAGTTCAGTATCGACTGTGTTAAGCCCTGGATCATTAACAGCCGAAACAGAATGTTCTATATCAGTGAGCTGGGTCTATAAAAGGAAGGAGAGAAAAGTGCCACCTCACCTCTACCTCCTGAAGACCCTGGTTAAGGTATGTCTCCAAGTTCCAAGGTGGATGGACTTAAACAGCAACATAGTTTTCATGTAAACTTCATCTTTCCATTTGTTTGCTTTTTTAGTCTCATTTTTACTGATTTGTTGGGTGCAATTTTTTAGGTTTTGATCTATATTTAGAAAATAACACTGGAATGATATATAAAAATGTCATATTGTACATATAAATATTACACTGAGCAATCTTAATTTTGTCTTGTTTTCATCCTACGTAGATAAATTGCTTTTTGTTGACAACATGTTTGCATTCCTGATTTCCATTCTGACACTTCATCAAGTGCATGCTTATTGCAATGTGGTGAGTAGATTTAATATAAAAAGAAATTAAGTAGACAAACATGTTTTTGAATGTTTTAATACATAATGCATTACTAGTGTCAGGAAACACTTGTAAGGTGAATTGCCTTTAAGTACTGATATTGCACTAAAGTTGATTTCAACTTTGTCTGACTTACAAATATTTTTTTTTATTAATTTTATTTCCATTATATGTATTTATGTCACTCTTTATATAGCAATGACTAATATAAAGATATGAAAGAATACTGTAATTTCTAATTGGTTAACTTCACTTAAATGAGCATGCAGACTGAGAGGCTTAATTCAAAGATTCAAGATTCAAGATTCAAGATTCAAAACACTTTATTAATCCCAGAGGGAAATTATTTTGGCATGTTACAGCA
>JAUMHL010000009.1:4503403-4526378 GCA_032362345.1 Sandelia bainsii | reverse complement strand
AAGAAAGTTTAAAAGTTTAAGAAAAGACATCACAAAGAGAGAGACTGCGAAACAGCCTGCTGCAAGGCTCACGCCTGCGCACTTATCGCACTTATCTGCCGAAACTTAAATAAGTAAAGTGCGCAAGGAATTGTATTTTCTGCTAACAAATGCTTTTCTTATTTGTACTTTTGACTTTTACCACAATAAATGGTAGAAACTATGTTATGCCATACTATACTATGCTATACTATACTATACTATGCTCTACTCTCTACACCTCTCATCTCTGTCTCTCTCTCTCTGTGTTGTGCACCAGCATGAGCGCTCCTTGTTCTGATTAGCTTTAATTACTCAGTGCTCAGATCATTCCCACCACAAAGTAAAATGTACTTCTCATGAAACATATTTTTACTGGCAGCAGCACAGTTCAGAAAAAAATTATCCTCCCTCCCCCCTTGCCAGCAAACGGGGCTCGAAGGGCAGGTGGAAATAGAAAGGTTAATGGTCTTGGCTTTTCAACTTCACAGGGTCAGTGAGGCACCTTGTCCGAATTGTGCCAAGATGCTGCAACCCCGCTAATACTTGGTTGCAAATTTCCTAGTTTTCTAGACAAGGAACACTGCCTCCCACTACAATAACATCATTGCTTCCTTTGTTGCTGCTTGATTGTTTTAAGTTAGCTTCACTCAATAACTAAACGTTTTAAATATAAATGCATATTGTTGATAACCACTGATGAGAACTAAACTTGAATTTCTTCTCTTCAAATGGGCTTTGCTACGTGTCATGGTGTCCACAGGAAGGTAAGCAAAAAGTTAATTGCACCAGACATGTTTTACTTCACAGCAGTATTTTATTTAACAGCATCAGTTCACAGACAATGCCAACAAACTTGCCAATTAGATTATGGGATTTGGCATAATCATCTTTGTACGATCTTTTGTTATGTGAAGTAATTGCAGTGTAATTAAACCAGGGTATTTGTGTGAGTCATATGGTGGATATTAAGCCACCAGAGAAAATATCATTCTTTATTATGTGCGTAATCTGGTATTTACACATCGATTTTAAGTGTGTGTGCATGTCTGTGTGTGTATGTGTGCAGAACTTTGCCCAGAAAACACAACGGTACAGGCTGAGATCGTTGACCAGCACAATATCTTCAGGAGAGCAGTTCAGCCATCTGCTTCTAATATGCTGAAAATGGTAAGTCCTGTTACTAATCACACAATAAAAGTGTCTAAGATAAACTTTTGAAATAATTCTCAGCATTTCTGGGAAGATAACAATAGAGTTGGCGGGGTGTTTTGCACACAGCACCTCCAAATTATAGCAGTCAAATGCAGCTTTTAAAAAAATCAGGATTGCATGATGTCTCATCTTACTTGTTGTAATACAGGAAACCCTGCTAATAGTTCAAGCAGGCCACAGCAATACACTGTGTAGACGTTAGAAATTATCTGTGAAGGTTTTTAGGAGATGAAAAGTGTAGTCAACACATCCTTCATATTGGAAACTTTGGTTTTTAGGCTCTCTGACAGCTGTTCTCAAAGCGGGAGACGACTTCAGTTAAAACCTTTTACATTTTCGTTGGTTGCAGTGAAACATATTTTGAAATGTTACCTTTTTAAAGTCTTTTCCTACATTATGGGTGTCAATTTGAAATAAAACTGCATTTGTATGTTCTTTCCTCTTTTACTTCTTATTACTTTTACAGAGCTATAGTGAGGAGATAGCGGTCAGCGCTCAAGCCTGGGTTGACCAATGTGCTCTGAATCATGGGCCACCCAGTACCCGCATGCTAAATGGTATATTTCTCCTTTCTTTATTCCTTCTTTCTCTTTGTTTTCCTCCTATACCTCAGACATGCAAAGGTTCCATGTGAATTGACTGACTGTGTGATTGATGGTCAGGGTCACAGTGAACATAATCTTATCTGCAGTCTTAATACATTCTTTTAATAATAAATTACACCAAGTCTGATATGTTATCATTAAAGAGATTATCACCAGTGTGGCTTTTAATGAACCCTGATTTATCTAAATAATGTAATCTATTGGGACATGAAAACAAAACTTTGTATCTGCAGACATCCATTAATCAGTGCTGCCATGTGTTTCTGAACACCGAGCAGGATATGAGTTGGGTGAGAATCTGTTCTATGCATTCTCACCTTACGCATGGAGGGACGTCGTCGATGCCTGGCACAGTGAGGTGGCACACTACGTGTATCCCAATGGATCCTCTGATGGTCAAACTATTGGCCACTACACACAGGTAACACTTACCTGTTATTCCCAGGGTACCACCAATGTGTTGAGCTTTTTTAAATTTATGTTGTAGTGGTAGCATTAGCAAGACATCATGCAGTTAAATGAGTAATCTGTTATCTTGGACTGACTATTTAAAAAAGGGCCACTTCACGACCCTCAGTGTGATTTTATGGTCATCTTGTGTTACCTTATGATTTTTTAAACTAATTTATTGATCCGCAAGATAAAATTTGGTGTTGGACAACAACTGCGTATAGAAGATGGCTCTACTACAGGGTTTCAGTGTCTTATGTCCAAGGACAATTTCTTTGTAGTATTTTATGTCGTTGTGTTAATTTATCCCTTTTTGTCCTCATGGTAACTTTCTGTCTCTTTATGAACACTTTATGTTCACACACTTTGCAGCCATTTTGTGTCTCTTCATGGTTGTCTCTTTGTGGTAATGTTTTTATTTAGATGACCATACAAAATCTCTCTAGAGATCTACTTACTATATCTACTAGATATCTCTTCAAAGGGAGAATAAATAATGAGTTTACACAACACTAAATGTCCAATGTTCAATTTGATCTATTTTCACACTTTCACAAAACAATACATTGCTCAGAACTGTGACGAATGAGGTATTAAAAAATGAAACAAATCATGACTGAGTCATGACAGTGTTTGAACAGTAGATGCAGGCATAAATGTGTTTAGAAGTTTCCGCATTAAAGAGGCCTTGAAATTGCTTTTTGTTCTTGTGGTCAGGTGGTGTGGAACACCTCCTACAAAGTTGGTTGTGGAATGACACTGTGCTCTGACAGAGTTTATTACTATGCCTGCCATTATTATCGAGCGTAAGTGGACCATATTCACCCTCCAACCATTTAAAATGCCTTTTGAGTTGAGAAAAATGAGATATTTTGTTTGTATTTAACAGGGGAAACTTTAGGAGATGGCCACCTTATGAGGCTGGACCCGCATGTGGCTCCTGTCCTAATGCCTGTGAAGACAAACTTTGCAGTAAGTATAACATATTATGATTAAACACATTATAAGTTGTCTGTTTGGCAAACGGACTGAAAGACAATGAGCTAATCTCCTCATTGCTTTGTCTGTTTGTTTTTTCAGCAAACCCTTGTCCTTACATAAACCACTACATCAACTGTCCACGTTTGGCAAAGACAACTGGGTGCCAGAATCGGCTGGTGTATGCTTGGTGCCCCGCTTCATGCAAATGCACAAATGAAATCATTCCAATAGGGAAAAGATAATCAGTCAACTGACTGTACTACGTAAGCATACTCATTAGTAAGTGTAAATTTCATACATAAAGAATATACTAGTAACACAAGCAATGAAAAAAAAGTCTGTAAACTACTTTTAATCAAAAGCCCCGTGAAACATGTCACCAGAGTTTTGGGGAATAGTCCATATGTATGCATGCATGTCTTCTTTGTTTCAAATATAAATTCTACCAATAATCATACAATAAAAATTGTATTAAAAGCAACCAGTGCTTGCTGTACCTTGGTGATGATTTGTTTTTAAATTCATAAATATGAAAGATTCTGAATGTAGGCACATTATGAGTGAAATATTTTAGCATTTTAGACATTTAGCTATGTTATAGGTTATTACAATGACTTATGACAGTTTACCTGATGTTTTCACTGTCGTGTTCCGCAGAAGCTCTTCATTATGTATTCACTGTACAGGTTATGTTTGACCCCCTCAGTTATTTACTTGTTTAATCTATTTTCTTGTATAAATGTATTTTTTTGTTCTATAAGTGTGTGGTTTTGATTGTTTTCCTTTGATGGTGATGTGGGATTGAGTCTGTTAGATTTAGAGAGTGACAGACTTGGGGAAACACCTAGTTGCAGGTGGTCACCTCACACACCTCTTGGTGATAAGGTGATTGACACACATTGTTGATGAAGAGCTAAAGGCACTTTATGATGACACTGAAGAATTATTGCACACAATAACTGAAATATTTGTACATTTCCTCCATCATATATGCTACTGAAGTTTAAAATAAATACAAGAACCTTTATTGTGGATTTGGTTCTGTGAACTTGTTAACTTTCTTGTATGTTAACAGTGAACCAAATAATAAGTTCCAAGATACATAAAGAATACTAAAAAAAGAAGAAAGTAACAAATTACATTTACATGTAAAAGTACATTACATGTTAATACATTTTCTGTGTACTTTTTGTACTTTTTCCTTCATGTAATCCCAATTTTTACAGTTCATAGTTGAACTGTTGACTTCATAGTTGCTGCTGCCATTGTTTTTGTTAGAGCACTTCTCCCTTGTTTGTCTTTAATGGTCTCACTGTCCACTTTATTAGGTACACAATCTAATGCAATCCAATACAGCAGCTCTGCCATGAATTCTACTTTGACAAGGTGCTCATTTCTCAGCTGGATGTCTAAATAGGAGATATGTGTTGATTCTGTGTTTACAGCTTGTTGCTCCCCACAGTAGCCAAAATGAACCAGTTTTGTTCTGTTGTTTTTCATTTTTCATGTCAGTTTTACTCTGCTGCTGTGACACATGACTTTCCCCTTTGGGGGATCAATAAAGTGTTATCTTATCTTAACTTAGCTGGAGCATTTTCAGGTACAGTAAATGCGCCATTTTAGTGTTAAATAAGCGTTCAGCATACAGATTTAGAGGGAAACTGTTTCAGTGCAGTGTCTTGCATAACAGTTGCCAGTAGAAGGCTGGTGCCAACTCCTCTGTAACAGCCAGAGCTGAGCCAAGTTTTTCTGGATACCTGATCACACACACACACACCATACCACCATGTCCCATCTTTACTTTTTATTTAATATAGGTGATACCAAATAAACATACTTCAATGATGTTTAGCAATCCAGCATTTCTGCTGATATGCAGATATTGATTACAACACATCTCTGAACATAACTACAGCAGAAAGTTCTTGGTGCAACTTCATCTACTGTGAAAGTGCATGGATGAGGGAAAGCAAACTGAAAAGCTCAAATCTCCAGCAACATTTGCAGATTGTCACACAGCCTTACAGTTAAACCAATGTGTTTCAGCTCATGCTCTTTATCATGCTATGCTGCATCGTTGTGTCACTCAGTGGGCTAAATGGTTTAAAGGCTGGAGGGTCACAAGGTAAGTGTAAGGAGTTGTAGTATTGTTGACAAGGTATGAACCACCTAAAAACATTTTAAAACATTTGTTTGTTAAGTATTGACTAATTTAGTGTCTTTATTAAATACAGAAATAAATGTGTTTTATGTTTTCACAAACAGCATTCATATGCAAATCATATGCAAAGAACAAAGAGGTCACTGGTTGGCACTGCTTTGCTGCGAGGAATTAAAATCTGGCTAAACTGAGACAGGCAGTGTAGAAGACACACTGTACAGAGAATAATAACAAAATCAGCACTGCAGAAGAAATCTTAAAAACACCACCTTTTCAACTGTGCAAAGTCGTAACCTTTGTAAACCAGCAGGTGGCTCTGTTGTACAGCTCAACAGAGCCACCTGCCTTGTGTCTCCCAAAGTGCTTTCATCAGAACCAGTAGCCTATAAATAAAATGATTAAACCGCGCATTAAATCGTATAAAATACTCATCACTGACTCTTGTGTAAGACACTAATAATATTAGCTAGTATGAACTACATATAAAATACGGTATGTGTTGGACCATCTCAAAGATCTTGCTCATCTTCAGGAATTAATTGACTTGTGATGAATTACTTTTGACCACATAGTTACTGGGTGGGTTTATTTTCACAAGAAATGTGATGCAAACAAGAAGCTGTTACTATTACTTCACTGCTGTGATTAGTCCATCATCTCCATGTACTGTCCTCATAAAGAGGAAGATCTGACACACAGTGTGAATGCAAACAGAAAAAAAACAATGGTCATGTGAGCCTTTCTGGAGGCTGGCTGTCCCTGAGAGATGTCTTGTAACTTCTGGATTATTGACAACAACAATAACACCATTGATAATACAGAAAGAAGGGTGTTCTATCTTTATTCTGTTGAGCGTATAAGACCCTGTGAGGTCAGCATTTTAACTGAGCATAAACTAATGTTTATGTTCATCCCTGCTCTCGCTTTGCTTTTCTGTGATTAACTTTTTATCTAATCTTCAATGCAACCTCAAGTTTCACTAATTGGAAACTTACCTAACTGTGTTGCTGTTTCTATTTTTAATGATGCTATTAACACCATCTAGTTCAGATATATTTCAAAATATAGAGAAAGCCAAAGTAAATTTGGCTTGGATTTGGATTTGGCTATGTATTTACTTGTTGACCTACAGCGCATTTGAAACAGTATTGAATAACAGAAATGTTGTCCTGTCCAGATTGGTTCAGCAAATCACAGACGTAAATTATGGCAAAGCATTTTTATTTTCAATAAAATGTTTAACCACTTTATGAAGTAATACACAAGCATTTATTGGTTTAACATATGATTCTTTTTATAACCAAATTGATTGGGACTAATGAAGCATGTTGGCTATTCCTAATTAATAAAATTCCGTTAGAAGCTCATTAAGGTGCATTTTCCGTGCTGTGATTCGTGTGGCAGGCAGGTGTATGTGTACGTGTAGTTAAAAGGAGGAGGTTCCCGGTGTCGGTACGTACAAAAAAAAAAAAAAAGTTTGATTGACAACACAGCCTGTTTTTGCCTGTTGCGCGTTCACGAGACGTACACAACTTTGTTCCTTGGAGACGACTTCTTCTTCTTTGACGGTTTGTCAAGACGTAGCTGCTTAAAAAGACTCGCTCTCTCTCTCTTTTTTTTTTTTTTTTTTTTAACTTAAACTGAACAACCACTGACTGTAGATATCCTCGGGACTGTCCTCTTTTGTTGGCTAACCGGCTTACGGCACCAGCGACGTTGTCTGGACTTTGAGTTGTCTGTGAAAACTAACTTCACCCAGCTAGCTAGCGAGCGTGGTTAGCTGGTTAGCTAAGTAATTCAGCTCAGCTCAGCAGCACAGGCACCACACGGTGGTCTGGCTCCCCTCGGCTGCAGCGACAACTTAAAAAAAACAAAAGGAAGACCGTGCTTCCCATGGAGAGACGAGGCAGTTCAGAAGGTGAGTACACACAGTAATGCTGCTGTACATGAACGTACATCATTAAGCTAATTAACGAACTGCGAACTTCTTACGTATTTCACTAACTTTAACCGAGCACCGTTAAGATGAAGAGAGTGGCTCGGTTAACGTTAAGTTACAACGTAAAAAAAACATCACAATGGATTCGTGTGAAGGGTGAAAACGGTGGAAATGTGCTGAAAAGGCCAACTTAAAGAAAATGCACCATTTTGAAAAAAAAAAAAAAAATCTCATACAGGGAAGCGTGTCGGTTGTGTGTCTCTCATCGTGCTTCACTTACGATGACAACGTTTACCGATTCTAAGTTAGCATCCGCTTTCAGTGCACACAATCTGTATCACGTTGAATAACTGCCCGTGTTAACGTTACTAATGCCGAGTTGTGTTTAATCGCCGTGGTTTCTGTTCACAGGGCACAATGCACGGAGCAAACCCATCGGTCTGTAGGAACCTGACAGAAATGTGAACCGGGAGATGATATGGCAGAAATGTGTGCAAATATTACGAGGCGATAAGACCGGGCAGGAAATTGGAGTAAAGCTGAAACACAAGGCTTTGCTACCCTGCAGCCTGCCAGCCTGCGTGTGAGTGTGTGTGCTCGAAGTGCCTATGGCGGAGTGTGGGGAGGACGGCAGCCTGCCTCCATTAAGTCTGGGGGATACGGCCGTGCCCATCGACGAGGCAACTGGCAAGACGCATTGCGAAGTGTCGGTGTTGAATGGAGAATGTGGGATATCAGAAAATATGGTCGGTTCGGGGTCCATAGTCGCACCTGCCAGCCAAGCCGGGGTGGACACCGCCAAATCTGAATTACCACGCAGGAGCAGCATTATCAAGGTAAAACATATCAGTGAAAATATTTTCATTTTGGAGAGCTAGCCTGCACATTTACACAGAACATGGGGCGTTTGAACTTACAATGCACAACCCCTACTCTAATTTAATTAGCCTCTTTTGAATCAAGCTTTTGACTGCTTTTATTAACCTTCCTTAATGCACGGCCACATTTAACATTTTCAGTGATTTAGGTGTTTTTTCACAATTCAGGTTTCACCAGAAGCACATCCTGGACTTTAATTACATTGCACTGAATTTATACAGCAGAGCTCCTCCTTTTTCTTGAACGTTACTCGTCTGGCAGTAATGTGTTAGCCTAATGAGAGAGGGTGAGCTTTATGGTTGGTGAAAATGAGTGTTATAGGACCAGACGTGCAGGAAAAAAGCAATTAAATATCATGTTTGAGGTAATATGTAAGCAACACTTATTGAAGTAAGAAGCATGTGGCTGAGAGTACTGTGCACATTTTCAAAAATTCAGATTGCACATGGATGAAAGTGTACTTATGTAAATGGATTGCTTTGGTAGAATGTAACAAATACAGCAAATAATACATAATAAAATGTAGTTCTTAAGTGGGAATGAGAGTGCATCCATTAAGTGAATAGTAGTATACAGTATACACACTTGAGACTGTTCAGTACAGTAGCAGATAATGTAGAATGATAGTGACAGCTGGTAATGAAATAGCATGCAGGGCTACTATTTGTTTTCATGTTGACATCTTATATGCTCAGATGGTCTGCATTAAAATTTTAGCCAAACACTCTTAGGCAAATATGAATGTAGTAGTGAATAATCCAGTTTTAAAAATATCGTATTGCTGGACAAAAAAAAAGAGGTGTACCAGAGGTCAGAGAAAATACAAACAAGTCCTAACACACTCCAGGTGTAGATCCTTTATGTTCATTACTCTACTGAAAAGCAGAATTTATAGGGTGATATGCAAATAACACACATACCTTTTAATATTTCTAAACTGTTTGGTCTGAGACTCATTGTGACTGACACATTTTTCATCCTAATTTGTCACTGGCGCATGGACGTTGGGAGTATTGCTTAAGGGGTGCAATGATGACACTTCCTCACATTGGATCCATCTACAGTATGTTGAAAGCCTCAGACATTTTCTGTAGCTAATGTCAGCAACTCTGTAATGTAAGTTTGGCTTTTGCTGCTGTAGCTGTCATAATGTCAGTCATAAGACTGTAAAAAAAAAAACAACAAGTTGGAACATGGTGAAATATGAGTTACATGTCTACAGAACATTGTTATGGCCAAGACTCCAAATGATTCCTTAAAAAGATGACTCATGACTCTTGCTTAATGATGTTAACATTTGGCTTTTCGAAGTCACTAAATAAGTAGCAAGAGTTGGAGATTCTACTCCTTTTAAGGAACAGCTACATTTAAAATGCATGATCTAGTCTAAAGAATTTGTTGAGAAGCACTTCAAATGTATGAGGTATGCTTTGATGCCTCAGTGAGATTTCTTTACTTTGGGTACATTCTCTGGCAGTAAATGGGTTCAGCCGCTCACTTTTTAGCCGATAGGTTTAACAGGCAACACATTCTTGGCACATTGTGGGTGCTGAACTTTGATGTGCCCTCTGCCTGGAGATTGATGGGAGTAATATTGACATTTCTGCCTTGTAAAGTTCCAAGTAATCTCTCACTATACAAGGACATGTCTAACTTCCAAGGTCATTTGAGTGCAATTTATTTCAGTGGGATGTCCACTCTATCGAATCACATGAAAGCATACTTGGTTATGATAAATATCAAGACAGGGTTGAACTCTAAACAAATTGTTCAAAACAACAGTCTTCTTCATACATGTTATTGCTCGTTTATAGTTTTAGTAAACTGGTCCAGAAGTTTCTACATGGCAGTCCAGTGACCATGCAGACCACAAATCATTCTGAAATGCTCAATGGCCTAAATTCAATGCTGCTATATCAGACTACACAAAGAAAGCCTTCATGACAAGGCATATGAATTAAGGCAAATGCACAACACGTCAGTTTGAAATGATATTGTGGCATTTGCTTAGTAGCACAACACAGATGGACAAACATCCAGTGAGTCACAGCAGAGATGATGACTTAGGATAAGTTGGACCCAAAATGATTGGCAAGATATGGTTGAGCATGCACTTTTAACAGGCTTCCTGTTAATGGGAAACAGAGTTATTAATCAAGATAAAAAATATCACTGAAAACTTTTTGTGTGATAATATATGTGTTGTAAATTTCATTTCAGTTCAGTTTATTATGTAATGCCAAATCACAACAAAAATAATCTCAAGGCACTTTACACATTAAGTTTAGGACCTTACACAGTTCTATGAAAAACACACACACACACCTATACAGTTTTGTATGGGAAAACCCAACAAATCTATTTTGAACAAGCGTTAGTGGCAGTGGAGAGGAAAAAATGCTAATTATATAGCAGTAAAGTAAGAATTAATATTTTGAATTGAGACTTTATGTAATATGAGAGTGTAACAGTACTAAACACTTTGTATATAATGTGGGGACAGTGAACATGCATTACTTTTACAGTTGATGTTAAGTAAAAAATTTGAAATAAATCGCAAGCGATTGTAAAAAATATGATGCCAAAATCACTCATTTAGTAGTTTGTAGTAGTGTGGAGTCAAGACACTGAATTTCCTATCTAAAGGCTATCAGGCAAATCAAATATTCAGCAAGCCGTGCCCATGTCTGCATGCCAGTATTTCCTTGAAGGCAGGTGTTTTTGCTTCTGACAACTATGACTTATTGGATATTGCAGTAAGACTGGTTGTGAAGGGTTGGACCAGTGTTAACAAGGCAGGGTTTTTCACACTGTCAGTCAGAGCCCTCACTTCTAGTTAAACTGCTTCTCTGAAGTGATGGAAGGATGTGGTCGGGACAATATGATCCACATTCTCATAGTAACAGCTGTAATACTCAGCGCATAACAACAACCGTACTCCTGTTTCTGTTAAGCATACTTGGTGGCGTGCATGCATATGTGTTTGTGGTGAGAGGGCACAAGCTAATAGCATGGCATCTTCAGACCTTTCATCCAAAATTGCATGTGTGCTGTTGGCTGACAGAATGGCACTTTTGCAGAGCTTTTAATTTCCTGGTTGTTATACACTGAAATTAAAGTGGTACTCCACCCAAAAATCTATGCTTACCCTCCCACTCATCTTGCAACTGTTGCCAACTTTTCAAGTATCGATGCATTCATTGACACTTACCTTTGCCATCTTTCTGTCTATTTGTATGCTTCATATATTTTAAATGGTTGTTTTTATAAAAATATTGCGAAATGTACTGGTTACATGTCAACATATCCCCCCCGCCCCCAGTAAAACGCAGCAGGGCAAATCCTTTTTCTTGATTAATAATGATGTTTTGGGGCACACTGGACAAGTAAATTACTTTACAGTAGAAACAATTATAATGTTGCAGGGGCAGTTAAAGAATTATTTATGCTTGTTTTGATTCTTAGGTAACCGTTTTAACTGACATGATTCCAAGTTGACCACAATATATGACCACATCCTCTCCCTGGAAGATGAAACTACCAACATTTGACAGCCACCTACACAGGGTTAAATACTCTGAAGTATTACTTTAGCACAAGTGATTTCTTTACCAGAAATTATAATGTATTATATTTACTTCCATTAAGGTGATTTTTAGAATTCAAAATATGTTAAAATCTTGAAAATTATGCATTGCACCAAGACAGAACTGGTTAAGTATTGTTGTGGATCCAATATTTTGTGATAGCACAGTATTTCTAAAAAGTTTCTCGTGAACTACTGCACTTATTTGAATGGAAAATTATGTACATGTAACACTACACTGCCTTAGTTCTTCAAAAAAAAAATTGAGATTTGTGCAGCCTTGCCAGAGGAGAACAAACTTTAAGTTATATAGCAACTAGGCATGGCACAATCTAGTTCTTGGCCCCAATACCGATCCAGTACCAGTACCGATATTGGGTATGTAACGATACCAGTACTGATCAGATACCTGTATTCCGCTGTTCAACAGTATATTTTGATAAAAAATGTATCTAATAATCAGACACACATTATTTTTTAGGAGCCTTTTTATCCAAATAGTTGAGGCGTTGGTTCAGAAATATTTATCAGCTAAAATTATTTATATAATATGCATTAAACAATAACTGGGAGAATATGACTTTTGTAATGAACGTGACAGAATCCTCTAGAGTCAAGATGAACCCTACCGCTGGATTTTCTGGGGCTATAGACTTCTCTTATAGTTGTACAGTGGTGTCACAGAATCGGTGGCAAGAAAAAGTAAGTGAACAATTTGCTATTTCCCAGTTTTCTCCAGAAAAGCAAAGTCAGAAATACAAACAGAATATTTCTAAATTGATAATACATAAATGGTGATCTTTCTTGTCTTAATGGAACACACCCATTAAACATACAAAGTGATGGTGGAAAAAAGTAAGTGAAACACTAGGATTCTAATGTCACTAAATGCCAGCTGGAGTGAGGTAAACCTGGACTCAATGAAACAAAAATTGAGGTGTGGTACAGAGCTAGCTTAACTTATGAAAGCGCTCAAACAGTGTCTTTGTTCCAATTCATTTGGAGATCTACCTATGATCAAGAGTTGTTGATTTGCATGCAGCTGGAAATGTTTACAGAGTAATCTACAGTTAGACATATTGTCTATAAGTGGAGAAAAAGCACAATGCAGAATGCTCATTGAGGTAAAATAAAAAGAAATCTCAAGTAAAGGCTAAAGACTTGAAGGATTCATTAGAGCTGGTTAACATGAGTCAGCCATAAGCAAAACATTGAACAGGCATGATTATTGATGGCAGGACAGGTGTGTTCAGTCAATCAGAAGCTGGAAAATACCACCTCAGAAAAGTGTGGAGTGGGGAAGACGAAATTGGTATATTCCAGCTTCTGATTTACTGAACACTCCTGGTCCAGGTAATCCAGTGTGTAAGGCAGGGATAGCTGGAAAACAAGCAGGGCAGGGGGTCCTGAGGAACGAGTTTGAGAACCACTGCTATAGGGGAAGCCATTTCTTGCCAAAAAAACATTGTAGCACACCTGATGTTTGCAAAAGATGACCTTAACACACCACATCACTACTGGGGCACTGTCTTGAGGACACATTAAAGGTTGAATTGTCAAGGAAGAACAGCACTATGTATGGTAGTGAAAGGAGCATCATGATTTAGGCGGCTTTACTGCCTCTGGTCCTGGACAGCTTGGTATTGTGGGGGGAGGAATTAATTTTCATGTTTATCAAGATATCCTGCAGGATAATGTCAGGGTGGCTGTCTGCAAGCTGAAGCTCAGAAGAAGCTTGGTGATGCAGCAGGAGAACAACCTTAACCATTAAAGTAAATCAAATACAGAATGACTTCAGAGTAGGATAGTGATGATACATTTAGCTTACATTTAGAGGCATGATGCAATATTGAGTTCATGAGAACGAGATGAGGCAACATTTTAAGGCTTAAGAAATCTTAAATGATGAAATATACGACTCATTGGACTGAAAGTCACACAATACAAAACAAATTTTGAATTTATTTGCCTAATTGTAATTGTTGTTCTACTTTCTGAGTATGAATTATCATATGCAGTAAAAGGCACAAAATGCACACACTGTAAAAGTCAACTGACTGGCCGTTTCTGTAAACAGAAACGGACAAAAATTTGTTTTAAGTACCTATTGTTACTCTGTCACCATTTATTTTTTCCACCAAGTACCCAAAATGCTGCCACACAAACATTTTAAAAAGTAGTGGAAGCATCTTCTTTACTAATTTCACACTCTGCCTTATGTATTGATATTGCAACACAGCTTTTTGTTTTCATGAAAAATATCTTCATGCTTTAATACAGCACGATCTTGTCGCACCCTTACTTCAGATACACAAAATTTGCTATTTGAAGCGGCTCTGAGCCCAGAAGAGCCCAGACCTCAACTCAGTATAGATGCTATGGAATTACTTCAAGATAACTGTCCACACCAGACATTCTAAGAATATCATCAACATCACTTTGTATGTTTAATTAGCGTGTTCAGTAAAGATCATAACTGTTTTTGTTTCATTAGCTTAGAAATATTGTTTGTTCATATTTATGAGTTTAGTGAAGATAAGATCACATTTTGTGATCAATTTATGCAGAAAACTAGGTAATAAGTATATAACCAGGTAATAGTTCACTTACTTTTCCTTGCCAGTGTACAATCTTTGTTCAGCTCCATAGCTCGGTACAGACACTGGCCACATAGAGCATGTTTAACCAACAAGTAAATGATGGATGTTCGTCAGTAAGTGCAGCGTCAGTACTGGTTGAAAATGAAAAGCTGCTAGCTGAATGTGAAAGTATACTGACATTTGCTAATGACATGTTAAATAGTGTCAAGGTTTAACAGTTTTTTGGCATTTTGCCAACATCTGTCTGAACTCGGAGTCACTCTATAGTTTGCATAAATTAGTTTTCACATTCACTCGCGCTATTTTCTACTCTTCTCTGCAGTAGAAAGCTGTAGAGCCTGCTGTGAAAGAGAGCAGCACTGCAAAACTAGCAGGTTGAGTGAAAACACATTAGAGTTTGGTAAGGAAAGGATCAGATTAGGATTGGCTTTAATTTAGCCAGTACCAATCCTTTATCAGTGAATTGTTAGCATGTTGCATGTGGGTGGCCTGTGGCAGGAGAAATAATGAACCCCTACACTTGTCTCACTTCAGGTCCTCTTGAATAAGGATGATCTTTCTGTTGCTTTGTAGATAACTTATTTCATAGCTCTGCTAGGAGAAGAAAACAATTGTGGCTTGTGATAACATACTGTTAAAAGGGATAAACAATATGCTATCAATTATGGTGGACAGTGGTGTGAGTCCAAACAAGTTTCTCTATGTCAATCATCATTTTGTATTATATCACTGTGTTGTTTAGTGGCATTTCAGCTTGCATTCACATGTTACCTTTTTAATTCACCATATTTTTTGAACAACTAGTACAACAATGCAAGTCACAGAGGTTCATTTGCAAAGTTTCTACAGTGGCATGAGTAGTTTGCATGTATGAGTGTAAATCCAGTTGTCAAAACCAATGCCACTAGCATTTATTTGATTGGAAAATTTATTTAAGTTTTTTTGACAGCCATCCTTCAAGGTGGAATTACTGTGCCAGTACGCTGCATTGCTGATACTGTAACACCATAGTGGTGGAGTGGTTCTTCCTTGGTGTCTGGGGGTGGGGGTGAAGGGCTGTAAAGTTTTGTAGACATGTTACTGTGAGACCAGCCACAAGGGTTGTTTTCCTGGGAGACTCCGTCATACACAGTACTGGAGGAGAAACAGTATTTACGACATTATTCAGACTCAACCAAAGTTGTTATTGCATTGGGAGCAATACGTTAATGATTACCATCACGTTTGAATTTGTTGGAGCAACATGTTTGAGTAATTAGACAAAAAGCTACACTGGAGGTGAGATGGGAACATTTGCAAAGGACCGCTACAGTTTGGAAATGGTTGGGTGAAGGCAGCTGAATAAGCTCAGTTTTTTGTGGCACAGCCCAACCAGTTATGTGTTATGATGCTTAACCCCATCCAAGTCTTAATTCAACCCTACATGCCTGCTCCTGAGCTGCAGTCGTAGTCTCAAGAGTCCTCCCTGTTTCTCCTCCAGGTTCACACACGTCATTTAAAATCACATCAAAATCAATTACTTGCAGGAAAGGAAATCTGTCCATAATCAATCATGTTCACGTTGTACTCTACTCACAACAACTTTTAGACTAAATCATGTTTAAAACTAGCAAAAACACATCGATCATTGTTGTTCTGAAAGTGATACAGTGTGTTTCTGATGTGTGTATTATACTTCACAGTGGATGCCACATTAAGCGCCACATCTCTAATACTGAGATGCCAACAGCTGTCTTTTCTCAGTTTAGTGTAAATAACAAAAGCAGCCTTAAAGAAAAACACTTAATGCCAAATTCTACAATCTCTGTCTAAAAAGGGTTGTTGTGGCTGTACATGTTCAAGGTGATTCGCAGCAGCACTTGCCTAAATCAAAACTTGCCTTTTCATTCATCAGCTCAGGTGTCACTGATTTACACTGCTTGCCTCACCGGGTCAAGGGTAGCTCAAATTACTTGGCACGGATTACAGTTCTGACACATTAAGTGGTTCTTTGTCCTTGTGATGAGTTGCATTAATATTTTACTGTAGCAAAGTATGAATCAGCAAAAGGAGAATACATTTGAACAGTTAATATGGAGTTTAGTTATAAACAATTGTTTCTGTTGTGCCGTAACTAAAACGCTTTTGTTGAGAGGAAACACAAGATTTTTCGATTAGGAACAGCTTAGGTGTAGACAAACTTTTCACTCTGTTAGCGCTAAACTTTTAATAGCTTCTTTAATTAACAATTGTCTTTTTTTGCCCACACTAAAGATTTGAATATTTAATAAAACTATCCATGTAATCCAGCCACGAGAATTATTTTTTTATCTCTAACGCTGTTTGCAGTAAGTGAAGCTGGTTCATCTTGACTTTATGAATTGGAAAGCTTTGATGAAATCGCACATAAAATGTTAATATGTACAGTAGGCTAACAGCTGTTTATGGGAATTTTAATACATTCTTACATTACATTCAAAATGATGATTTTACTTTAACATGTAACTGGAACATATTAACTATTATGTAGCACTGTATTCACAGTTTTATGAATATTTTAGATTTATCATTCTCTGGTTTAGGTCTGACTGCAATGTGAATAGCAACTGCAGTGTTAATCTGTTAATTTTTTTCCTCATACTTTAATACAGCAAGATGGCATGAGATCTCGTCACACCTTTATGTCAGATGCACAAAATGTGCTTTTTGGCGCGGCCCTGTCAGAGCCCAGACTTCAACTCAATATAGATGCTATGGAATTACTTCAACATAACAGGACACAAATAATTTGTCAGTGCCTTGAAGTCTGATCTTAAGTAACTAGCAAGTGATGTACATTGTGTATCAATGGTGTTAAATTGCACTAATCATCAAAAAATGGTTAAACAACATCCCTAGTTTTAAGTTTTGTTGAAAATCAATTGAAGATGTGATACTGTTTTAGTGTGCTTACATTGTTTAACAGTCTGAAAAGGCTTTACATGCAAACACAAACCTTGAATTTTAACGGCAGTCTTAACAAATACAATCTCATATCTGTGTACTGTACTAATTTACCATTTTAAAAATGTAGTACACCCACTACTATAGGCAGTCTTTGAGTAATGTATGTAATGGACTGTGATTTAAGGTTGAGGAATTTTCTTTGTTGCTTTTGAACTGATCAAGAGTGGCCTTCTATCCATGCCGTGTAATGTTAATGGAGTTCAGCTGAGCATTATTGTGTTATTCCATCTGAGGAAGACCCATCACACTGATTGGAAAATGTGCTCACAGTGAAATGTAATGAGAAATAGTGCTCATAATGATTCAACGCGTCATTGTGCTTGGCTTGCTGGTTGATATTTCTCTCAGGCTCCTGTTAAATATTTTATTCACCCTAGCCATAAAATGTTAGAGAACTTGTATAAAGTTAAATTGTCATGGTTAAAGCTGGTTTGTAGGACAAAATAGAATAAAAAACAAGTGATACACAGTGATGGATGAGGAAGTCCCTTATTTTCTTTTCATACAGCTAATATGCAGGCCAGAGATCAATGATGATTTTCACTGGCTCATATTTCATCAGCAGCATATTTCAACCATCAGTCATCTTTCCAGAGGCTTTGGACTAATTACTGCACTGTATTACTTCTTTTTTCCTCTTCCCACTATATAAAACAAACATAAACAAACATTGTGAAAAGTTCACGTGAGATGAATGAAAATGTTGGCTTTGGTGCCAGAGAAGGTATTTACAATGCTTCTTTAGGCATAGAGCAGAGCCTGTAACTTAACAAAGGATCAACACTGCATAAAGGTACCTATTAATATTTTTGAATTAACAAATGAATTTATTGTGGTTAATGGCTTAATCGGTATTTGAGAGCATGAGAGTCTGATGGTGTAAAACCTGGAACAACACCGCATAGAACTAGTTAGAAAAAATTGTTGTGAACATTTAACTGGGAATGCCCAAGGTGAATTTTCTGTTTAACAATATACTTTACTTTTTCAGAACTGAAAATGCTGCCGCAGAAGCTTTTTATGACGTCAGCTTTTTCAGTGAAGTCCCATGTAGAGCCAAAACAAGAAATACTGTTGAAAACATAAACATTTAAGACTGTGAGGAGAGTCAAATGTCAGCACAAGACCGGACAGAGGAAATTGTGGCTATGAAATTATTCAAGCTAGATAAACAGTAGTGCTGCTTGGAGTGGCTGAGAAACGCAGCAGAACTTTCCAACTATCTGAAAGGGTACCATCCCACCAAGAATACACAAAATCAATTGCAAGTTTGTTTCTTGTTGTAACATTAATTTAAACTCCAGCAGCAGTCTTTTCTGTCTACATGTTCAGTTATTACTCCATACGAGGACCTCAAATCTAACGAACATGTTAAATGCTTGTCATTAAGTAGATTGATAACTATCACTTGTGATAATGTTCTTAGCTATATCGCCCAGCCTTAGTGTTATGCAATAGAATATGTGGTCCTAAATTGTCAGTCACCACATACACTCTGTGATAGAGTGTGGCATCTTAAACTGTTAGGCCTGTATTCTTTTATTTCAGCTGTACGAGTGACCTGCTCACTTATCAACTAAATTGCATAAAAGTAGAGTTGGGTGAATGTAAACTAGAATCTTGGTGCTGATCATAGCAATGTGCTGCATCAAAACAACATGTCATCCAAAAACACATGCAACACGCATAACTAATTAAGGTAAAAAATAAAAGAATAGAAAACCAGTTAACAAACCAAACAATATAAAGTCAAGGGCCATGTGTCTTAAACTAAGCTCCATTGTTGGGAGCTTTTTTTGGGTTCAGCATTGGCTGAACTCAGTGACTTTCACTCATAAACCACAATGTTTCAGAAATAGCCATGTAGCTCTCATTTATGTTTGTTCAGGAAATGGTGAAGCTTAAGAGTTTACTCCCAGGGTAGTCGCCCTTTTCACACTTGATTTGACCAACAACTGATATCATATGGTACACAACAGCAGCAGCTGGGCCTTTACCAGGTTTAAAGTGCTGGGGGATTTGACTGCAGTACAGCTGGACAGAGTCTCCATATGCTGCGTTTATGAAACGGATCAAACAAGTTTTTACTGGAATATTGTGTTAGATTATCAAATGTTTACTACACATAGAGGATAGATTGACAGAAAAATATATCGTAACAAATTGGACTGTAAAGGTACATTTGTACTGTACTGTTAAAAGAATGAAAAAGATCAGACTTAGACAGGGCAGACTGTGCAGGTGGAATGGATATTCAGTGTTTTTCTTAGCCTTAATAGCATCATGAGGTTTCTGTAGTATACTGTGGTTGTATATATAGCGTTACCATAGTTGTGTCACAGCAGAATGTACCAGCAAATTGTACTAGCTTTCAATACGTTCATTTCCTCTTATTTATCGTCACCAGTGAGGTTTCCGTGTGACTCATTTTGTTCCAGTTTTTGTTGTTCCTCTAAAGCTTTTTCTGCCACTGTGTTACTCTACTGTCTCCTTCACACATTAGATTTGTTTTCATCTCAGCCTCCTCTGCCTGTTGAACTTACCAGGTGGTGTTAATGCAGCCTTGCTATTTAATGATGCTGCTTTGGAAGAAATTCTTAGTGCTTTGTTTAATGCAAAAGATGTCTGTTATTATTGTGCAATAATAGCAACCCAGAGCTATTATGATTAGAAGTAGGACTGCAGCTGGGGTTGTATTCAGACACATTGTTTGCACATTTTAATTTGAGGTAGATTTAATTTTAAAGTTGTAATTTTTGCCTGACATGTTTTTAGAAATGTATGCTAATTTATTATAATCAAAAACTTTAAAAATCTTTAATTTACGCAACAGTATGTGTGTGTGTGTATAATCCCATGATTCATACTGCATGTAAGCAGTGAAGTCTGGGGAGCTCTGCAGAGCTATGTGAAAACATTGTGGCAAGACGTAAATCAGGGTATGGTGGTGGTAAAGGTGTATTAGCTATTGTTGCGTCCTGGGTAGTTGACTACAAACTGTGTGCCCTAAAAACACAAACATTTTTAGCGATTGTCTCGAAACTGATAAGTCCAGTTCCCTCTTTTATAGTTTAACCACAGTTGTCTTTGTTTTATGACAGACAGTAGCAGCTAACATGCCATTACTTATTCGATTGTGGCAAGCAGCAACACAGCAGGACAACACCTTCGGTAGGTGATGTAGTTACAGGCATCTAATGTCTAGACATAGTAGGTCATCATTGAGTGATGTCACGTTGTTAGCTGCTTTCAGACATGCACTGGAACCCTGAAAATATCTGGATATTACACAGGTGAGCTGTATGTGAGAATGTTCTAGCAGAGGTCCTGAGATTACCGCTGAAATCAAGAGTTTCTCTCCATGTGATAACGTCTCTGACTCTGTCGCTCTTTATGTGTAAAAACAAAACTCTAACCAAGGTTCAGACTTGGTTCGACACCGTCCAGGGTTTATTTGTGAAAACAGCTTTTGATAACGTGACAATAGAACACAACGCCTGGATACTACACGTCATGCATAGCACAGATAACCTGCCAATAACAAATAAACGAAAACTTTATTTGTATTCTGTTCCTCATGTAGTACAAACTGAACTTGTTGAACTGGTTCATTCTAAGAAAATCACCAGCAGCGCCATCAGCAGACACAGTTCCTTATTTAAAAACAGTAACTATGGGGATTTGGGAAATACCTCCAGAGTTTAGGTGGGTGTTGTCAAACAACTTTATCGATTTAGAAAATGTTGCCATGTGTTGATTTATTTATTTTTGGATTACCATCTCTGTGACTCCAATGCAAGATGATAGAGGCACAAAGTAGAGCTACAGTTCCATGACACACTTTTTTTTTTTTTTTTTTAGCTGTTTCAATATAATATACTCAGGTGCCTTTCTGTGTGGAGTTTGCATGTTCTCCCTGTGTCTGCATGGGTTCTCTCTGTATGGCTTCCACCCATCATTCAAAGGTGACTCTAAATTGCCCATAGGTGTGAATTTGAATGTGAATGTTTGTCTGTCTCTATGTCAGCCATGTGATAAACTGGTAACCTGTCCAGAGTGTATGCCTCTCGCCCAATGACTGCAGCACCCCATGACCCTAGAGAGGACAAGCAGTTAGGATAATGGATGGATGGGCTGATCCCTGATTAGGCTTCTACTTAGACATCACTAGTAAGTATACTATTGAAACAACAGAGATTGTTGTAGGCTAAAAAAAGGGATAGATTTGTACCTGTCTGGTCACAGTGTGTATTCAGATGAAATTGTCTCATCTAATTTATAATTATTATTGTGAAATGAAGCCAGTTCTGGAGCTGAAAGCAGGTTTATGCTGCAATGTGATTCATACTGCTTTTTGTTCAGGATGTAGGTAGAACAGTGGAGCAGAGAGTAATGGGTCCCCTGTGTTGTCCTCAGTTGTACAGACAGTTCATAGCTGCTCACTAAGCCAGAAAAAATGCAACATTCAGCCCATTAGGGGATTCAGATTCCTATGGGATCTGTGAGCATTTGGTGAGACTGTGTCTTACTTAGTCACTCTCTCCATCTTGCTTTCTCGTTGTTTTTTTTCCTGTGTTTGCCTCTCACTGACTCATTCTCTGTCTCCTTCCCTCACCCCACACACATACACATCAAACATATTGAAACGGTATGTAAAGACATAAAAGTAATTTCCGCTGTCAGGTCATGCCTACCGGGATTAGCCTTGTTATTGCTTCTAATATAAAACACTGTGAAAACACCTTATATCCTTTTTATTTTTATGTTTATCTCACTTTTTAAAAGAATGTTCTCTCTGAACATAACTTAAAAGAAAAATAAACCTGGGAATGGATAATGAGCATTGTTAAGCCAAAAATTCCCATAACTGTGTAAGACAGACTTTAACCTTGATTTGCCTGAAATTGTATAAAAAAATACTGTCACAGATTTTAAAGAGGTGGCGAGTAACTGTATTGTACAACAGTGTGTTTTGGGTATTTGCCTGCCAAAATACTGTATTCTTTTTAGTGACAGTACTTGCCAACACAAAATGGTGATTACACAGCAGTTGGGTTCGGATACTGTTGTTGATCAATATCAGTGACTCAGTATGTACTCACTGATGCTGTAATTTCTGGTTTATGAAACCTTTCAGGTCATACTTTCGTAACAAACATACTGCTCTGCTGACATTACTAGTTCAAGTATTTCCATTTTAAAGCATGTTTTGAGATATGGTTTCGCCTGGCTAACAAAAGAAGTCTTGATCATGATTCATTTTTTATTGTTGATTTTCAACTGAGATTAAATGATATAAGTGTCTAGAAAAGTGGTTCTGGTTGCTGCCGTATGAGACCTGCGTTCTACTACTGTGTGAGATCTGCTCTTATTTGTCTGTAATCTTCTCTATTTATCTACATAAAGTTTATTTACATAGAAGTATTTATTAGTCATTTTATTCTAGACACTGTCCGCTAATCGTACACTCACTGTAGTGTCTTCTGCAGTGTTAACAACTACTTGTAGCTTTCTGATTGTTTGCTGCTAGCTTAGCTTAGCTTCTCTACGTAGTTC
>JAUMHL010000009.1:4482515-4493971 GCA_032362345.1 Sandelia bainsii | reverse complement strand
TTAAACCTTACACTGTAAAGTGCCTTGAGATGACTTATGTTGTGATTTGGCGCTATATAAATAAAGTTGAATTGAATAATCAAATGACCTTGGTTTTCTCCTTTTAAAACTAAGCATCTCCTTAACACAATACCCTGCTCCTGTTACAAAAAACTACTTTTAAATAAGCACCCTATTCTCTTATCTCCTTCCCTCTAATTTTGGCTTTTAAAAGTGCAATTCAGCGACTACACCCAACAATGTGTCTGTAATAATAGTTTGTTTTTCACAGCGCTCTCTGGAGACACATTTGGCCACCAGACATAGACTGGTCCCTGCTTTATTGTGGGTTGTCAGTTTTGCTGATGTGGAAACATCTGTGTAAAACTGAGCATTATGTTTGTCTCCTTTTAGGTGATCCAGACCAGCAAGACTCTGCTAGAGAACTCTGATGGGGTGTATGACAGAATTCTACAAACTCAAAAAGCTGGTAAGAGATGATCAGATGGCAAAGGACAAAAAAAATACATCATCATATATGCAAGTGCCTCAATGTTTCCCGGCAGCTCTGACATCTATCTGAAGCTACTGTTAAATCAATATGAAATTCAGTTGAACTGATTATTTTTATTTGCATAAGTGGAATTGCCATTTGATTCATGACCAAGTACAGTATGTGGTCCAGCTTTGAAAATCTGTGCTTAAGACTGAGGTGTCACATTCACACGAGTCTGTGCATTGTTCTAATTACAACATTTGGCTTAATACAAACTTGATGAGTGAACTGGGGCAGGACAGCATCAAAGCAACCAGATGTCAGTCCACGTATAGTTTGTCTCCACCATACTCCTGTATGTGTGTTAAATGTGTTTTAAATGTGTTTATCCAGCCCTGGCTTTCCAGCTTATTGTACTGTATTATGACCTAATGTGGCCTAAATGTGAGATAATCTATCCACATTTTCTTTAAAACAAAGTTTGTATTAGTTAGTATGAACACAGACTGACTCAAGCAGGAAAATGGTTGATGCAGTTCTCTGTACTCTCAGTGCTCCTGTTTGAAGAGGCCAGTTTTTATTCTGCAGCAATTTGTGTTTTGTGAAACAAGTGTTTAATTCTAACAGATATATGGGTAAAAGCCATTAATCAGGAGAAATTCAATTTTGACATTAATGTGTTTCATAACGCAGCACTTTCTGGCAATGAATTCCATCTAAGTAGCATAGAAAGCTCATTTATCACTCAGTAAGCCTGCTTGAAGCACTAAGTGAGAGTGGAAAGGAGAAAAGACAACCATCATTACCGTGGCTCAGCTTTATTGGTTTCCAGATGGATGACTTTTAAAATATTAATTATCTATCGTCTTGGCACATCACAGAGAAGGACTGTGTCTTTTAACCAATGTGAATCAAAAGATTTTCTGTTTCATCACTAATTACCAGCTGGTGAGATAAAGATGTGCTTGAACTTAGTGGTGATCGCCAGAAGCAATCTTTCTATTTTTTATTTTTTTCTGGCCTCCAGCTGTTTTGCTAGCAGTTAAGATATACAGTAAGAAATTATTTACGATATGTACAGTATGCAAATGTCTTGGCTTAAGATACTGTTTGATTTTGAGAGCACATGTACATGTGTATTGGCAGCTACCTGTTGCTCAGTCAAATGAAAACAGTGAAAATGCTCCAAAGCTTCCACAGAAGCTTTGAGGAACATTGGTCTTAAAGCACTATTATATATGATTATCTAAAATCAGCTGGAGAAAATTTTACATCAAACAACTATAAAGTAGGACACAACAGATGGCAAACTGATGAACCTGAACAACATAATTTTATCCCAGTGGTGTGTGTGCTCATGTACATGTTTGTATTTCAATGTGTGCATGCAGTGTGGTTTTGTGCACTTGTCTGTTATAAAGAAACTGGGTCAGTACAAACCCACTTCCCCTTTAGAGCAGGCAGAACGTTCCAGCAGCAACGGCTATTAAAGTTGTGAATAATCCATCACATCAGCTTGGATAGGGCCTGCTTTTCTCTCAGATAAAACACACACACAGGCAGTGTTATTGAGCACAGTCAGGTGTTTTCAGCTCAAACGTGTGTGTCACTTGACTTACCCGACACTCACTTAGGTTCCAATTAATATTCAAAGCAGCTGGATGGTTGAGCAGACTAACAAGATCAGCATAGAAGATGATCTGAAATGCCAAATGCAGAATTATAGTGTTCTGATGTGCAGAGAGCTGCACTGACATTTTGCAGAATACAAAGTTTGTGTTACATATGTTAAAATGCCTTTTAATGTGAATTTCTCAGATCAAACAATTTAATGATCTTTGGCTTTAGTCATTCTGTATAATGACCAGTAAATCACTTTTATTATACAGAAGATAACATATTTCAGAGCTGTCCTTTTTCTATAAAACATCAGAAAAGTGTATTCTACAGCACAAGTTAACATCATTAAACTTCTTGTTTTGTCTGTCCAGCAGTCACAAACTCAAAACTATTTAACAATTTACTGTAATGTGAGATCAGGATACTCATCTGGTTGGCTATGGAAGAAGAAAAAAAACACGTCCACACAAAACGAGGAAATTGTGGCAACAAACACAAACCTGCTGACATTGTAGCGCTACAGGTAAATCTAAATGCCAGGTCAGACTCTGTATCAGCAGCAGCTTCTCATCATTAAATTTTGATTGTGAAAAAAGTAAGAAACAAGTATAAGGTTTCTGAAACACTGCACTAAATCTTCAAGTGCTATAATATATAAATATTTAATAAATGCAATAGAGTGGAAATGATTAGGCAGCTAATTTGATAATGTTATTTTCTACATTTATCAAAACATAAAAGTGTTTGCTGTTCCAGCTTCAGAAATGTATTGTAGTACTTGCTTTTCAGTCTAGTACATTGAATATCTGGCAACTCTGCTTTTTCCTCCCAATTTTTGGCATTTCAAGAATACAACTGTTTAATCAATAACTGCTCTAGTTGTCAGTAATTAGTCTGATAATGTGGTCTGTTGGTGCAATTCAGTGGTCTTAAATATAAATCTCTTTTTTGAGGAATCAATCCGCAGAATAATTCATGCTCTTCTGAGCTGCAACTACATTCTGTAGGCTTTTCATGCTGTGAGCTGCACAAGCATCAGCCTTTACTGTACGGTTGCCGTTTTGCAGCATTACCTCAGAGAGATCAGAGTCTGAAATGTCTTGCTAAGAATGAGAGAATGAGCTTCCCCCTTTCTTGCCTGCCAGACTCCATAAAATGTTGCTAGGCAACCTCCAGTGTGTGTGCGCATGTATGTCTGACAGAGAGAAATAAAGGAAGCTGTGCACCTTGTCCAGCACAGTCATGTTCACATGTGCAGCAGCAGCAGCTCTGTAGTTTTAGAATAGTGACCTGAAATTGGAGAGAAATGTTACTTGTGTTTAAAACACGGGAAATGAAAAATATTCAGAAACGATAAATGTGTCAGTAAATTCACAACTGAGGTCTGGTGGCAGACTTGTATCCTCAGCTGAGAGGCTCTAAAACAGCTCAACACCACACCTATCATGGTGTTTTCACACGAAGGGGGTCTCTCTTGTGTGCACACCATGTTTCCATGGCAACAGCACCAACAGGGGCCAGGACCAATTCTAGCTGATAACAGAGCTTCAAGCAGAAATGTGTTCATCACAGTAATTCCCAAGGTACAAGTGTGTTCTGCTGTTGTAGGCTTTGTGTGTAGTAGCAAGTCTGCTCTCTCCATCTTTGGTTTGCTTACCTCACAGGGCTGGAGTTGCCTGTTGCTGCAGTGTCAGTGCTCCCCTGTAAAGCAGACTCAACATTAAACATGTTCTTACTCAGACTCAGTCATGCAAAAGGGAAAAAAAAGAAAGAGGGAGGAAGAGGAAAGCTTCTCAGGAGACAAATCCTTCCTCTGTTCGATGCCTTGATGCTAATCCACAGTGAAAGAACGTCATGTCTGTCTGCCTACACGGCATCTCTCCTTTGCCTTTCTTTCTGTTTCCGGGGCTCTCTTTTCCCCACTTATCCTGCCTAACTGGACAACCCTCAGATTTGCTCTCTCTTCTTTTCCACTGACTTATCTCACATTTTCTCCTCCACTTACTAACATTTTACTTCAGGATGAAATTCATGACAGTGAAAGCAAGGCGTTGCTGAGGGAAGACACACATGTTCAGCAGAGTTTCCAGTTGACAGGGACAAGACATTGGAAATTAATGCAACACTGTTTGGATTGTTTAAACAAATTGCTGACTACTGCTACTAGTACATTCACTTATGACAAAGAGCAGCCAATCTTCTCATTTTGAATGGATCAACTGATCTATTAATCATTGCTACAGGAGACACTCTTACCAAATCACTGACACTCGCTAAATTTAAGTAAATACAAAACTATTCTTCTTTAAATCTAACAGACCTGACACGCAGCACACCTGCCCCAACAGCTACTGTGATGTAATATCACATTACAGACCTACAGTAAGATGAGGGAAATCCTCCTCTGCAGTCAGACAATACTTGTGCTGCAGCAGGAGAATGTGAAATGTTGACGGTACATGTCAAGGTCTTTGCTCTTATGTGTTTCCTCACAGTGACATGTCTAGCACCCACACTAGTTCCCAGACTGCAGTCATCTCACAGCTACTCTTCTATTTTAAAAACCAACGTGAAACCAACTGTAAAGACTGACTCAAGATTTGTTCTCTCTCTCAGCGATGGAATTTCATGAGAAGTTACACGACTTGGCTGTGAAGGAAGGCTTGAAGGGCAGGAAGTTGCAAAAGGCAGTGGAGAGCTTCACGTGGAACATCACCATACTGAAGGTGAGATCCAGACTCACAGCTGCTCACATCATGTCATACACTGCTTTCTGCAGTAGCTGCTATAGAAACTTTAATCAGTTAGGTGACAGTTGTAGATCTGTGCAGTAGTCTGGTTTCCAAGCACTGCTGCTGTGGGATGTCTGCACACGGGAGCTTGAAAACAAACTAGAATGGCTAGGAGCTTATGGGACATGCAGTCATGCACTTCCCACAATCTCATGTGTTGATGATAATAATACTAAATCCTGACTCAACACAGTTTCTCAACTGTGAGGTTTTACCTGTAAAAACTGCAGACATCACACTGACCTGCGATTTGATCTGTCCCAACATCCATTTTGTGGAATTAGCAGTTGGAGCTAGAAGCTGCTAAAATCCTTCACTGATTAAAGAAATGACCATTTAACAGTTATTTCTGTAACTTGGCTTAGAAAAGCTTTTTGTCAATATAGAAGATATCCATATAGTATTTCAGCTATCACAACAGTGTGACTGTGTTATATGTAGGTTACTTGCCAAACTGAGTAAAATGAAACATTCATGTATGGAGGGTGTATTACACCTAATTGAATTCTTGATTTACCTCGTTTCTACCTCCTCTGCCAACAGAATTATTGCATACTTATTTGTGGTATTTGCAAGTAGGGTGAGCCTAGGAAGTCATTGTGTCTGCATTTACTTTACATGTTTAATCTCTATATGTATATCAGTTCTGGCAGACTGGCTACTTAAACATTTTCATTTTCACTCATCATTGTAAAGTACACTAACCTCTGTCTGTTGTTCAGACATGCAGCACACAACACTGCAGGCTTCATCAGAATGTGAAAGTGATGTTTGGTCATTCAGGCACAGATGGCCTTTCTGCAAATGTTCCTTACAGCTTTATTCAGAATGATATTTATTTTATGGAAAAAGCCAAAATCCTTGCACAGTATTTGGCATCCAGTGTGAGACACTGCTGAGGTGGAAAGAAATGTACCAAGGATGCATCAGTTATTAAAGCTTATATTGCCTCCAGTCTTCAAATGAATTATCAGTTTCCCCGTGATAAAACCGCTGATGTCTGACACAGCACAAGCAGTAGTTAGCAGATAACTGCACCTGGCCAGAGGTGATAAGTGAAGCTGTGAGCTACTTAATTTACAAAGGCACGCACTTGTATTAGGGAAGCAAATTGTAATTAATCCCCATATTTGATTGTCGACCACATTGACAATCAATAATTGGTTAATGGTCAGTTATTAAACAAAGTGCTCTTTAATAAAATTGTGTTAACCACAAATCAATCTAAGCCATCCTCAAATGTCTGTGGACCATCGTGATTTAAAATCTTTGTTTTTCCACATTATTATTAGTTAAAATTATTCAAAGTGACTTTGCTTTACTTATTTGCTAGTTTAACCTGAACAACATTCATACATTGTCATTGTTTTGTCAAGCAGTATCAAACGTTTGTTTCTGACCCTACACTCACAGAGAGAGAGCACCTGTTAGCTTGCTAACTTGCTTGTTGGCTAGCAGACCTCAAACTTTCTTGGGACTAAACATAAATACTGTGAGAGCTACACAAAGCATGAAGTCAGTTTTATTTTCATCACCATTCATTGTAATATTTGCAGGGTTTTATTTTTCCAACTCTTGTCTCAAACTGAATTTATACAAATCATGCTGTCTCTGGAACTGAGGTTCACGACAATTCGCCAGCTTTACAGTGAAAAATACATCCCAACACGATATAAGGTGAAGCAGCAGCAGTTGACAGCGCTGCATGAATGTCCATTGTTAAATATTTTTGGAAAAAGTAGATTTCCTGTTTTTAGGAAAACAATAACTTTCATATATGTAAACATTAAAAAAAAAAATATTTGGAATCAATAGAAATTGAATTGCACTGTATCGTACTGTTACAAATTTAACTGTATGAGAGAAATGCTCACTATTATTATTATTATTATGATGACTGGACTAAGAGTCCACTTTAGCCAAAACAGAACTTCTGGGTCCTAGTCTCATTCATTGTTTTATTATGTTCTAAGAATTATTGTTTTAATAGGCTGGGAAAGTGAATGTTGATTCATTATATAAATAAATTAGGGTATTTAATACATAATTGCAGGTCTTATCGACTTTCTGTCAGTTTTTTATTGCTGTAACTGTGAAAAAGGTTTGGTATTACTCTGTGGAATTCAGGTCAATTTAATTTGGTTAACATTGCAGGAACCCTGTCTTGCCTCTGTGGTCCCTGTACTGTGCTGCTGCCATTGCTCTGACCCTGTGGTCTGTCTTTACCCCCCAGGGCCAGGCGGACCTACTGAAACATGCCAGAAGCGAAGTCCAGGAGAACCTCAAGCAGATCCACTATGTTGCACTCACCTGCAACCTGAGTAAAGGTGGAGCAGTGGGTGGCTCCTCTGGCTCCGAGTCTAAGAACAGACGCAGCCTTGAGGCCATTCCTGAAAAGGCCACTGCTGAGGAGGAGCTCACTGATGAGGAAAACTAAAGACCCACAGGGCTGCTCTGGTGCTCTCCTGGTACCCACATCCAGACCTCTAGCATGTTTCTGCCTCTTCAGCTCAAAACCTACTGCTCTCTCTCTCTCGTACTCTGGCATCCCCTCTCTCCACATATTCCACTGAGTACATTCCTGCACCCAAAGCACAGCTGTAACCTCTCACAGACATCTGCCTTGTAATCATCAACAAAATGCCACCACTGCTCAGAGACACAAATGTTCTCAGTGGACTTCTTAGTAGTCTAGAGAAGTACAGAAAACTACTTTAAGTTTTCAAATGTTCAGTAGTTGCACTGAAGGCTGGAAGAATCACTCATGCTCACAGGACACTTTATTAGGTACACCTGTATAATGTAATGCACTCCCAATACAGCAGCTCTGCCATGAATTCTACATCTAACGTATAATTAACATTAAACTCTAGGTTACAATTTCTCAGTTTTTTGTGATATTCTACTATATTAGTGTGGTCACAGCGGGTGGTGGAGTGCATTGTATTAAAGTGTTTCTATTCTTTTGGTCAGCCAGTTTACGCAAATGATGGGACATTAGAAACACCTCTTAATATAATGAACTCCAGTACGACTCCACCACCAACCGTGTAGAATTATAAACCTTTCTGATAGTTTTAACAAACACTGAGAAACTAAACTTGTAAAAGCATAATTCACGGCAGAGCTGCAGACGTGGATTGTATTAGATGCACAGATGGACCTAATAAAGTGGCCAGTGAGTAAACATCTGATTCTACCTTCCTATCATATGCATACAAATCTAATTAAAACATAAAGAAGAAAACAAGACAAGAGTTAAAAGGGGGACTATCCAGAAACACATAATTTGTGTCACACATAAATCGCTGATAAATTCCCAGATAATAAAATCACCTGTACATTCACAGGCCTGTTGCCCTTCCTGTCATTCTCCTATCTGACCGCACCTCGGGCGAGCTGAGAGCAGCAGGAACTACAAGCCACGTGATTGATAAAGACATTGAGCTACTGTTGTGAGACAAAGCACTTACACTCAGCGGACTGGGGTCTTACCCGAGGCAACAAAGGGCCCTTGGATCGTTGTAAGAGATTTTTTTAAAGCACAATTTTCTGGATCTATGAATGTAACAGGACATAGGGAGCGATTGGAACAAGAAAGAAACAGAAAACGTAAAGAAGGAAGTGGACAAAACGTCATGAATGAGAGTAAAGAGCTGTTTACAATGCCGAACTTGTCCATGTTCTTGTCTGCCAAAATAGTATAATATACTATGTGTATATATATATGGAGTTTCCGGTTACCTTTTTTCTGCAGAGTGCATCATTTTATTATTGTACACTTGGAAATATAAGATTTATTTTATAAAAGATATATGAACATGTCTGTGAAAATACAAAAATGTTTTGTTTGTCTGTCTGTAGATATGCGATAATGAGGGCTGTCACTAGAGAACGTGACCTGGAGACGAAGGACAAATATGTTAGTTTGGTGCAAACAGAGGCAACGTGTCAAAAATTACAACCAGCAACTGCATGAGAAGGAGCCATGACTGATGTTAACATGCACTCAAACAGTTTAGATGTTTTTACAATTTAGCATTTAATCTGCAAATATGTTTGGCCTTCATTTGTGGAGCATGGTTCTCCCATTTCAGGGCGCTAAAAGAGCAAACGTTAAAAACCCATTCCACAGTTCCTGTCTGCAACCCATAAAAAGTGCCAGATATCTGTAATGATTTGGTTCAGTGTAATCCTGAGCACTATAAACACTACCATTCAAGAGTTTGGGGTCACTTAGAATTTTCCTTAATTTTCATGGAAACATACATGAAATGACCAGAAAATACATACAGGTAATCTTTAGAGATTAGCTTTTTCCATTCTTCTCTGTCCAGTGTCTGTGTTCTTTAGTCTATCTTAATCTTTTATTTTTATTGGCCAGTGTCAGATAGGGCTCTGCCTGGAAGGCGAGCAACCTGGAGTCGCCTCTTCATGTTGAGACTTGTCTTTAGCTGGCACTATTTAATGCAGCTGTCAGTTGAGGCGTCCGTTTCTCAAACTAAACACTAATATTATTCGTCCCCTTGCCCAGTTGTGCACCAGGGCCTCCCACTCCTCTTTCTATTCTGGTTAGATCCTGTTTGCAGTGCTCTGTGAGGGGAGTAGCACAGCGTTGTATGAGACCTTCATCCTCTTCATTTCTCAAAATAAGAACACTGAAGACTTATGAGTTTCAGAATCAAGTTTTTTGTTTCTGGCCATTTTGAGTCTGTAATTGACACAATCGGCTGATTCTTCAGATACTCGACTATTGTAAAGAAGGCCCGTTTTTTTGCTTCTTTAGTTTATCTCTCAGTTATCACAACAGTTTGCAGCTGTGCTAACAAATGCAAAAACGATTTTCTAATGATTAATTATTATTGTAAATCGATTAAAGTGCACTAGCAAACACAATGTGTCACTGGAACACAGGACTCATGTTTGCTGATATTGGGCCTCTGTACGTCTATTTAGATTGATTGATTAAAAGCAAGTTACTTTCTCAGTGACCCCAAACTTTTGAATGGTAGTGGACATCTCATAAGCAAACTAACATGTCTTAATAGCAAACTTTGAATGGGAGACCATGGACTAATACAAAGAGTATGTCAGGGATAAGAGGTGGTTCAGTAAATGAAACAAATACTGGTGCATGCAGTTTAAGCTATAAATCACAAAAAGCTGTTTGCCAGTTCAGTACTTTGCAGTTAGTCACTGTTGAATGCAAAGTGCAGATCATCCACAGTGTTTAGTCTGATGAAACGCGCCGCATAATTTGCATATTTTAGATAGTTCAGGTGGCTCCTGTCTGGCTGACAAGTCAAACGAGTCACAACAGTTTGCATGAATTTAAACTCAGGTCTGGGAAGATGGTTGACAAAGATATGGACTTCAGAGTAATAACTGCTTCATTAGCATTCCTGCTAACAGTAGTTTTTGATCCACAATTAGCCCGTGATTTAATCGTGCCTCATTACTGCTGACTAAAACATACTACTACATTAAGTAGGAAGTGAGAAAAGACATTTTAGTATTTTAACAAGCCGTTCCCCACATGTTGCTTCATTAGTGGTCTGAGTTGTCTTTCACTGTAACATTCCATAACTGTGCCTCCATTTAATGACTGAACAAAGATTAGTATACTGTATGATACGTTTGTCCTTAAGGTGACAACTATTACCTTCATTATCAACTGCCTGGTCTACAAAACACCAGAAAGCAATAACAGAATGCTACAACACAAGATGACATGTTCAGATAGTTGCTGTTAAACGACCAACAACTGAACATCCAAGAATTTTAAAATCACTGAGTCCAACTCTCAAGCTTTCATTCAACCAATCACTGCAGCTCTATTTGCCACCGTTAAATGATCTATCTGAAAGTGGGACTGACCACTCTGAGGATTAAAACGCTTGCTTCAGCTAATTATTAAGTTAATAAGTTTTTAGTTTAAAATGTCCACTTTGTTTTCCTGGACAGTGCAGTGGAAAGATAGAACCAAAAAGTGGGAATTTTGTTCTTAATGTGACTACTTTGAAAGTTTGATGTCTTATGTTGTGTTCAGACAGACTTTTTAATACCTTTCTCTCACAGAGGGAGGACTGGATCTTGTCACCCATCACATAAAATGAAAGTGTTAGGAAGGGATCTCTTAACGGCCTATATTAACAGCTTACAGCAAGCAACAGCCGAAGTCTATCCCTTTAAGGTCATAAGCTTAAAACCACTATAATATTATGTGCTTAAATTTTTTTCAAAATTGTGCGATCGGGCCAACTTAACCAGTTGTCTTTCACTTACACTCGACAACTATCACTTAGGTTGCTTATGTAGAAAGACACACAGTGTTTGGCTTCTTCAGCTGTGACAGTATTTGTCCCTTTCCTGATTTTTTTTAATGTTTTTCCATATTTGTCACACTTAAATGATTCAGATCATCAAACTAATTTTAATATTACACAAAGATAACCTGAGTAAACACAAAATGCAGTTTATAAATGATGATTTATAAACCTACTGATCTAGATCATATAATAGGAAACAATCTTTCACACACACAGCTCCTCTTCCAACACAAACAAGAA
>JAUMHL010000009.1:4469695-4482415 GCA_032362345.1 Sandelia bainsii | reverse complement strand
CATCAAACTAATTTTAATATTACACAAAGATAACCTGAGTAAACACAAAATGCAGTTTATAAATGATGATTTTATTTATTTGGGGAAAAAAGCTGTCCACACCTGCCATGCGAAAAAGTAATTGCCCCCTAAACCCAATAACTGGTTGTGCCACCCTTGGCATCAACAACTGCAATCAAGTGTTTGTGATAACTGGTCATGAGTGTTTTACATTGCTGTGGAGGAATTTCTGCCAAAGAATTGATTTAATCTAGCCACACTGGAGGGTTTTCGAGTATGAATGACCTGTTTAAGGTCATGCCACAGCATTTTGATTGAATTTAAGTCCAGACTTTGACTAGACCACTCCAAATCCTTAATTCAGGATTTTCTGGTAGAGAGCAGAATTCATGTTTCTATCAATTATGGTAGGTCGTCCAGTTCCTGAAGCAGCAAAGCAGCCCCAGACTATCACACTACCACCACCATGTTTAACTGTTGGTATGATGTTCTTTTTAAATGCTGTGTTAGCTTTGCACAGGTCTGGCAGTAATCCTGCCTGGGGTCAAGTGAAATTGAACTCAGCTTTCCAAAAAAAGTGGTTAACAGGGGCAATTACTTTTTCACACGGGCCAGGCAGGTGTGGACAGCTTTTTTTCTTAATAAATGAAATCATCATTTAAATACTGCATTTTGTCGTTACTTGAGTTATCTTTGTGTAATATTAAAATTTGTTTGATGATCTGAATCATTTAAGTGTGACAAATGTGCAAAAAACAAAAAAAAAATCAGCAAGAGGCAAATACAGAACTGTATCTATCCAGAGCATAAACGAATGAGACCAACATGCAGAGAGCACATTAACCAGACATCTGTAGAAGTTTCTTTCTTGTTGTTTGCCAACTCACAGAATAAATGTTATCTAACAAGGGCCAAGTAAATATGCCAGCGACAGTCTCCATTATAGCCTGTGAAATAACAGTCGCTTACTAAATTTTTCAACCGTTTCATTTTGTCAAGACACATTTAAATATGTACGTTACAATTAAAACAACGGTTGCTATTGCAAAGCACTTCTTTACTTTACTTGGCAGACGCTTTTATCCAAAGCGACTTTTTTGGTCGGTGTGCTTAACATTAATTAGTCAAACTGTTATTACCAGCAAGAAATCAATTATTTGAACCACACAGACTTTTTCCAAACATGTAGTACAATTCTTACTGTCTTGATCAGGCAGCTGGACTGTTAAATGACATTTTTAAATGTTTTTAATTTCTGCTCACAATGTTGTGCACTGTCGTCACCTGCTGCAGCACTCCCACAACAACACAAAATAACAGTCTCTGAATTTCAGTGCTGTGCAAGTCGACGTATTTATAATTGTTGTCGAGAGGATGAAAAAAGCATTTTCAGCTGTACTCCAGTGTCATCTGTCAAGTCCAATAAAAAAAACCTCTGAATAAACAATGTTGGATAGACTGTGTCTCATGTGTTGTGTAACTATTTCAAGTCATGTTCTGTCAGCAGCTTTATTCTGTTCTCCACAGCTCACTCTCCCCTCATCTGCTCTCTTTCTGCCCACTGATTAGCGCTCTCCTCCTCACAGTAACCCGGTCGATCCTCCACCCAGCCCCGACTCTGCCACTCCACTTTTCTACTGCACCATCTTGAACTGACCTTACCTCTCTGTAGTCAGCATCGCTGTTGTTCCCGTTTTCCCCAATTTTTCAGCCTCCATGTGAAGTCGTTCACATCTCAGCTTCTCACTGAATTACTTCCTTTCCACTTGCTAAAACTGAAAGAATAAGAAAATCACTCCTGGGTAAAATGTCATTCTTGGGTCAGAGTTATTTTACCAGTTTTTCTTAGCTTCCCTGTACCTTTGCCTCATGCAGTCCTGAATAATGGTTTCTAATGCAGCAACAGAAACTCAGTCTCCTGCAGCTCTTATTCCAAGTCATGTTGAATTAAAATGTTCCAGCCAAGTGCCCAGAGTACAGAAAATAATGCAAAAAATAAGTCATGTTTGCTGTAAACAGCCATATGTGAACATGATTGATTATTTTCAAGCACAGAGACACCTAGTCCTGACTCTCCCCGCTGTTTTTCCAAAGCTGAAGGAGCAGATTGCATCAGTATTGATTAGCTTCGTGTGTGTTAAGTAGAGCAGAGGCAGCCTGGGGAAATAAAGCTTCAGCTCGTGTCAGTCTGCCTCCATCATGTGGACACACAAACACGCACGCATAGGCACAATTTACGAACAAGGCAGTTGTGTTACCGGGAAGTGCACATAAACTTTGTACGAGTCACAAAGTGCTGCACATAGTGAATTATATTTATGGCCCCTGACTGCAAATGCTCAATCATCGTTTCACTTTAATAAAGACCTGGGAACAGTCAAAAGATTTGTCTGGGTCTATGATTGTGAATTTTTATATAAAAATAAAATCCTAATATAAGCAGACTGGCTTGTTCTTTTTTCTGTAAAAGTAATCACTGAAATCTAAAAATCACTTTGCCCGTGTGAATTTCAACAAATAAGGAAGTTAACCTTTATGATCCCTCTCCCTTATCTCAGGTTAAAAGCCAACCTGTTGTTACTGACCGATAAGCAGTGCAAATACGCATATGCACAAGACTGTTCCTGCTGCTCTACTCGCTCATCAGATGGCTCTGCAACCAGCCAAATGTGTGTAAGGAACATGTATACTGACCAGAATGGCCCTTTAATGCACTTGTTAAAAAGCTTTTTAACGAGCGCTAGCGTGCCACAAAATGTTGATACAGTGAAATGGATTTTATTAGCAGTATGAGAGTTCACATTGAGGGTTTCTGTTTGCAACTTTCAAGCCACAGAATCCCCACATTGGTTTAATTTAGCAAAATTGAAGTGAAAAGTCAGCTTTCCTCAACAGCTCATTCACCTAAAATGTGACAATAAAATAAAAGATGATGACGATATTCATAGGTTTGAGTTCTAGTGCAGTCTCAGGCTTGCAAACAGTAAGACTCAGTTCAACAGGAATGAACAGCATCAGCAAACAGCAGCAGACAAGGACTCGCAGATTCCCAGAAGTAAGCAGGAGCAGCGCGGTGAAGATGAATAGACGGACGGATGGATGTGTCTGGTGCCGAGTGTTGTGTCTGAATTTAAATCACTGTGTTTACAGCGGAGTGGTGGCACTCAAATGAGTTGTGCGGGAAATGTTTGGACTAGGTGTAAAACAAAAGACTGTGCAGCACATGCTGTCAGAGAAGATGCTTTCTGTTTAGATCATCAAAGTAGATGTCTTTGTATCCCGTGGTAGCTCCACTGCTGGCACAACAGCGTGTGTCTGCTGCTGGTGCTGGTGCAGCTCTCTGCAGCCAAATGGAGTTGACATGCCATAACAGCCTCCAGATACCTTTTACAGATGAGGTTCCAAACTAAATAAAGGTCAACGAATGCATCACACTGATCCTGCATCCCTATAACCTGCACCACTCACTCATTCCCTCAGGTTATAGATCCGTCTTCTGAACGCACCATTCCCATCTCAGAAATGTCGCCTCATTTGGCCTCGAAATTAGGATTGAAATGACATTTAAACCCAGTGAGTCCATGTGAATGTGGACTACAGTCACAATAATAGAAAACAATAGAGGTATAAATAGCCGTAAAAGGTTCACACCATTATGGAGGAGTTATTAAACTATTTGTTCAGCAGGAAAAAAAAAACTACAAAAATGCAAATAAAAAAAAGTGAAAAATGCCCACCGCATTTCCCCAGAGCCCAAGGTGGCTTCTTACAAAAGCCAAAAATCTAAAGATAGTAAAGTTTAGAGACGTGCCATTATCATCGGGTATATTTTTTGTGACACATTATTAACTCTGCCTTCCCTATGTTAAAGTATTTAAGCTGAAAAACTCGATAAAACGTCATCTGGAAGACTTTTCAGTTCTCCTTATGTTGTCTGATGAAGGTTTAGAGGAGCAGGAACTTCAACAAAGGTCCAAATCTACAAACTCTGAAATGTGACCAACCAGATGACATCATCCGAAACCTCCTGCTGATGATGCCGTCTTCACTGCTTCATCAAAAACCTGGACTGACCTGACAAGTATCTAAAACAGCTCTGCACCACATAACGACCTACATAAACTGCAAAATTAAAATTTCTAGATCTGCAAACCTTAGTAGATACAAGTTCAGTCAATAATTGGAATAACTGTCGAAGGCTTTCTCTACAATTATATTATAAATATTTATTAACTGCTTTTCCTTAGGTATTTTTATTTTTTTCTTTGAAAAAAAGACCAAAAGAAGTATTTTGACGCATGTCGTTTCACAGTCACATTATGTTTTAGTGTTGAGTTTTCCATCCTTTATCTTGCAGAACTCACTCGTTTCTTTAATAGTTTGGTGGAAGTTTCAGTCAGTTAATCTTTCAGTTCATCCAAAGTAGAGCACTGACAAACTGACATGTTTGTCTATTTGTCTATTGCATTTAAGTCAGGGAGCTGGGAGGGCCAGTCTGAGACTTTCTACTGATAAAAGTCATCTTACAACAGGTGCTGTGTATGTGTTTGATCATTATCCTGCTGAAAGATTCACTTCTGTTGCTTGAATAACTTCCTGCTGTCTTGCTGAGCGTGCTCAGTTGCAGTTATAACTCTAGCTGACTTATTCTTGGGCTCACAAATGGTTTCTGCAGTATCACTCTCTCTTCGTAGTCCTTGTTGATCGTAAAGTATTGCAAATGGGCTGTGAACTGAGTTGTATCTGTTGATTGTCGCTGATTTCTGAAGCGAGAATCACAGCATACTTCTACTGCATCTGTACTTGTTTCTGTGCTTTCTGCTCAAGAATTCCTCGCCTGAAGGCATCCAGGCCTGGCGTACATCAACAATACACACTCACACACGCAGTTACCTTTCGCACCCTTCATATCTTTTCTTAGTAAATATTTCATGCACTGCTAGTCACTAAACAGCCTGTCAGAGCACTGTCTTTCTCCTTTGTGGAAAGCAAGTGGTTGCTCTTCAGCAGCACTTAGTGCCTTTTACACAGATTGAACGTTGCCATGATCGCGACCCAGCCACGAGCCCCACGGTGCAGTTAAAGGAGAAACTGAGGAGACATATACAAGCTGTGCTCAGAGGAGGATCACTAAATACAGACATGCTCTCATTGCTTGTCTTAAGGCTGAAAGACCTTTTCTTCCGAGAGCAAAGAGGCATGTCCTAGAAACTGGGCAGCTGCCGTGGATAAAACGGCAACCAATAACAGTAAAATACACTGTTGGAAAGATGAGATACTGTCTGGAAAATTTATCTCAAGAGATATTAAATGGAAGGAAAATTTTTAATCACAATTACTCATCAGAGCACTCTGCTTTACAAGTTGCCTCATTAAACCATGAAGTGTTTTATGGCCTCAAGCATAGAGTTTTATTTATTTTTAAGCTGTCAAAGGGACACTGAACAGGTTCAGTCCGACCAATACCAAATAAGGCATACGGTTTTATATTTATCTACCAGTGTTTTACCGTTTTAATACTTCTTTAGATAAAGACTCAACATTCAAACTGAACTGAAGGTGGTAGAAGTGCACAAACTCAACACCCAAGTTAAAGCACTTTCATGAAAAAAAGTACTCTACTACAAGTGAAACTACCACTTCAAATCAAATTCTTTACCAAGTACATGCTCCAAAGTGAACTTTAAGTTCAAAAGTACAAGTAAGAACTGTATTCTAAACAGATCACGAAAAAAAATCACAGGCTACTTTATCCTGGCTCAAAATGTGAGAATGTGAAATGTTTTTTGTCTTCTATGAAAATGCACTGAATATATTTTGGGTTTTAGGCTTGAGATGATATTTTCTTATGAATTAATAATTTGTTCCATAGATGCATTGATTATTTTGTTTACAAAATGTCAGAAAATTACATTTGAATGTATCCATATAGCTTGTTTTATTCAAACCAAACTCCAAAACCCAAACATATTCTGTTTACTCAGTAATTTATGACAAAGAAAAGCAGCTAATCTCTTTGAGAAGCTGGACCCAGCAAATTTTTGCCATTTTTGCTTAAAAACTGTGGACTGACTAATCAATAAGCCACTCTAATCTTATAGTTAATGAAATGTCAGAAAATAATGAGAAACAGCCATCACAATTTCCAGGTCCCTGGATGAGTCTTCCAATTGTTTGTCTGACCAGCAGTACAACATTTTCAAATAACAGTAATGTAAAAAACATAAAGGAACAAAACATACATTTAGTCTACAGATTCGAAAAGCTGATCGCAATAGTTTTAAATATTTTTTAAAAGAGTTAAAGCGTGCCATTGGTGCTTTCTGTAAACTTCTGACACACTGAGATTGATCCTGTAACTTGATTTCTGGGAAATGTAGAACTATTCCGTTAACCTTTTGACCAAAAATAAATCCAACCAATTCTCTGCCTATGCAATAGCTGTTCTGGAATAATCCACATGTATCTGATCGGCGCTGATGCTAAAAAGTGAGAATGTTGAGCTGGCAGAGGCTTCAGGAAGGAAGTGGTGTTGAATGACCTGTTGTTACGGACAATGTCACACAGCAGCCCACACTTTTTTCTCAGAGCGTGACACAATAACGACTTGTTCTTGCCAGTGAACATTGTGGCTCTGTTTGGACTGCTGCCATAACTGCGCTGTCAGGATTTTGCTTCCCCTCAGCCGCTCCCCAAGCAAACCCACTATGCTCTGCCTCTCCGCCACATAATGGCGCCTTCTTCTCGCGCACAATGCAGTCTCTAAAGTACGCAAAGTGACAGCAGCTGATGTAACTCCGCAGTCACCGAAGCCGTTAGTCTCGCCTGGCTTGCTCAGAAGCACGTTGGCAGGATCTGAGCTGCTTCTCTTCAACTTGCTCGGAGCAGCCTGTGTGTCTGACACCATAACTCATGCTCAGCCTCTCCTGAATGTAATGGTTGAGAGGGACATTGTACGGTTCAGCGCTAATGGAAGAGGAATGACATCAATTCTCAATCACGGCAGATTGAGGATGAGCTATCGGTTATAAAGAGGGATAGCCTAGTTTCCTTCGTCTTGGTTAGAGTGGATGGCGTAACTATAAACTCTGGGACAGATATTAATGTAATTGCTGAAGCAGCTGGTTCCGGTCTGACTTATGGTCCATTGTTTGAGTGGAAAAATCAGAGAGCGGTAATCAGAGACAGAGGGGAAACGGTACGGTACAATAACCATTTGTTAAGAGAGAGAAAAAAGAAGGAAGTCCCCAAAGTTGTGTTTGCACAACAGACAAACAGTTTGGCTGAGTGTGACACTATACTAATACTATAATAAATACTGTGAGATAGTCTCTTTCAGTGAAATTGTCAGGCCATGTCAAATGTGAGAGATCCTGTGGTTGAACATTAACAGCTGTCCTTGCCAAGATCTTTCCTAACTGACTGCTCTCCTAATTGAATTTTCTTCACTTTTCTGTTGTTTTGTCTGAACCTTCAATTTAGACAGTTACCAAAAGACTTTTTTGTGCTTCTTGACATTTATTTTTTGCTCCTCAATAGTTTCCTCAAGAATCACATGAGTATTTCAATGTATCATATGATTGCGTGGCTTTGCCTCTTCCATTCCTCTCAACTCTTACTCCTGTGTGTTTTTTTGGTCGTGAACTCTGTTAATTAATTTACTTTAAGAACATTACAATCAGTCAAGTAGCTTCTTGACCTGAATTAAATTAAAGAACAGCCTGAAAAGTCTACCCTGATGCAGGCTTTGACACTTGTAAGGTAAATGTTATCCGGGGAACTGTACATTTTAAAGTGGTCATCTACTGCCACCTGGTGGTTACAGTAAAGTATTGTAAATATACTGTAAATGGAGTGCAGTCATAGGGGAGTCTGCTGCATCCTGTCCACACAGCATTTTCTATGTTTTAAAGTTGAATGTCTGCAGTTTGCAGGTGAGCAAGGGCCAGCGTCAGCACACTTCAGATGCAGCTAAATGTCTACAGCATAATAATGCCTTATTTATAACAAACGTAAAACTTAATCTTTATAAGAAAAAGTCCTGATAGTGACTCCCCATGAAGACTGCAATCTACTGTAAGCTGCTCAGGTTTGTACAGTGCTGTAATAAAGAAGAAGAAAGTAATCTGTAATTTTTATGTGCACCTAAATGTTATTTCCACTAGATGGCAGGTCAAGCTCACACACAACACCTCTGTCTCTTTCCCCTGAAGCTGCTCATGAGTTTTCCATCTAATCATGTCTTATTCTGCTGGGAGCTGCCTCCTAGTGAATCACACCTGCCCACTTCTTTTTTGCTCCCCTGCCAGGGGAATGCAGTAACCTGCTCCCACAATGCACTGCAGCTCCATGAAGAAACACTGTAGTGGCGCTGTGAGCATATGGCAAAATAAGTCAGAAATTAACCTTTACTATGAATTGTGTGTAAATGTTGACAGGCGCTGAGGCTCGTGGGGAGTGAGGGATGTTGATGTCTCAAGGGCGTCAGGTGACTCCTTTTTTGATGTTTTAAACTTTGCTTTTGAAAATACTGAGCGGGTTGTTTTCATATGCAAACATGCTTAAACTGGGACTTGAAACTTTTTACTGCGGTAGTAACAAAAGTGAAATTCTTCAACCATCACTCCTCTGAGAGAAATTCTACAGCGACAACCTGGAATTCATTAAAGCTTCATGTAATCATAATTAATTTGACTAAAAGAGAAAATATGAGAATTGTGCCTTCTTTGAATATTTATCCACAGGGGAAGGATTTGGTGATATATTGTATATATTTCCCTTCACATCCAACTTGCCCGGATAAACGTAATTCAGCTGTAAGTGTATTAATTGAGTGGATTAGAGTCTTAACAAGTAGAAGAGCAACAATACTGGATTCTAATGAGATATTTTCCCTTCAGATTTCACAGATTCAGGAAAATATACAGCTCTGGTGGTACGTCTGCTCAATGGGCCTCCTACAGCCTCATTTCATTTAGGCTGCTACAACAAACACAACATTTGAATGCATAAATATCATCCTCATCAATCCCTTCTGATAAATGTAATACAAGTTTTAAGACAATGTAGATTATCGTTGCCTGTACTGAGTGTGAGTATCCCTGGCCCTTCCTCATTTATCACATCCTCAGCCCTTTGTTTACTGCAAACCACACTGCACTGCATTGTTTGTCAGGCTGAGGGAGCCTTGATGGAATCAGAGTCCATTAACATGGAAGGCAGCGTCGAGGTGACTTTAGCTCCTAATTAAAAACAGATGTGTCCATTTAATAGTCTTAATACTTTGTGGGAGAGCGAGACAATCACCGCAGAAATATCTATTTGCCTCATTAAATCGGGAGGCTTGATCATGATGAGAAGCAGGGTAATGAATGAAGACAGACATGTTTACCAGGTTGTTTAAACAGTGTTTGCTGGGTGGAGAGGGTGGAATCTAGATGGACTGTTGTTTGGTGGCGGGAAGAGGAGGAGGGAGTCTTTGGCTCGGTAAGGACTGATGTGATGAATGAGCATGAAGTCAGGTAAAAACTTGGAGGACACACAAGAGACTAGATCTACTCTGAAATATCAAACTATAATTTTGTTGATACTTCCGGGTTTCAAAACACTGGTGGTGTGAAGGCTTCACAGTGTTACTGGCAGTGATTCCAGGCCAACGTTGTACAGTGAGGCTGCGATTTTAAGCGGGAAAATGGAGTGAGGTTCAAGCAACTGTGCTTTTATAGACATTAAATATTTCAAACCAAGAAAAAACCACCATGGCTGAAAGCTAAAACCAGTGAAAAATACTTGGAATTAACATCTGGATGTTTGCAGCACACATGAAAAATTAACTTTTTGACTTGATGCTGGAGCTAGGTGAAAGGTTAAGGGCTAACTGCTAAAATTTGGATTTTATTGGTTTCAGTAGCTGCTGAGAAAGAAGCAAGAAATAATCCCAAATTCATTATTATTCTGAGATCAGATATCGCAAATGCTATATCCATGTTTTAAACAGTGAATGTTTCAACCACTATTAAAACTATGCCCAACAACAAGTATTGCTGTCTGATTTGCTGGCCTTCTTAGACCTCTACACACAATAACCACAATAGAGTGCCATAGGAATGAGTCTCAAAACCTAGTCAGCATTTTAAAACCTCCAGTTCCCTCGTCACAAGGCCAATTTTTTTTTTAGATGAGTGAAATAAGGTCAAGAGATTTTTAAAGTGTTCTACAACATAAAATTTGTCAGTAAATACCCACTTTGTTTGATTTTATTCAAAGCTTTTACAAATGAGACTACAGAGGTGGTTGCGAATATTATACGTCATCACTCTATCTACACTTTTTCAATCTTCTTTGAAAGGATGACACTAGCAACTGACACAGCTAAAAACACATCTAGATAAGGTTATGCTAAGAGTAAAATGGTTTTGAAGAAGATGTAAGCTCACTAAATCAAATTACAAGTTGGATGCTTAGTTGTGGTGAAGCTGAAGCCACACGGCCATGGTGTATTTTGTTAATGGCCTAAGGCAAAAAAATAGCTTCACTTCAAAAATCACAAAAGTGGTGTTGACCTTTACATAACACTGATACCTGTATATCCTCATGTCAGGACATTTTCATCATTAATTAATTGGTTGATTATTTTTTCTATTAATCCTTTAGCTGTTCTCTAAAAGTCTATAAAATCTCAGAAGATGCTGCATCTTCTAATTGTTTGTTCTGTCTGCTAGAATCCAATCCCCAAAGCCCAACTCAATGGTCATTTACAAAGCAGCAAATCCACAAATTTGTGAAGCTGGAACAAGCAAGTTAAATTACTTAATCAATCAGGTACCAAAAGTGTTGCAAATTTAATTTCTGTCAATCGACGAAACCATTAATAAGCTGTTGGCAAGGAAAGTGACTTGTCAATTTGTTGGAATTATTATGGTGTTAGTGTGCAAAATATGCATGTCAAGTTCATTTAATTTGTAAAACATTAGGCATTTAGAAAAAGCATGTGCAGACAAACACACACACACATATGCACACACAGACACAGACATAAGCCTGCACAAAAGCAGAAATACAGGCCCAGGTGACTGGTTGTGTGGTGTGACTGCACTTGTGTGTGTATGACAGGAACAAAGATGTGTGTGGACACTTCAGCCTTGCTCAGGGATCTGCTGTCACATCCCATCATGAGAGCGGTGCATTCACACCAGCCACTGCTCCAGGACGGCTCACTAAGTGGGTAGCGACCCTTCTGCAGGTCGACAGCAGTGCTCATGTAAGGATCAGTCTAAGCATCACAGTTACATGCTGCATGCATAGTCAAGGATTCTGCATTATTTAAAAGACCTACAAATTAAAATGATTTCTGAATTATTATCAGCTCTGTTTGCCAGTTTATTTAAAAGCAGTAAAAGTGTGACCGCACTTGCAAAAGCAATGCAGGCAAGCAGACTGGGAATAGAGTTTAGGAAGTAAACAAAGAAAAAAGATGATATGGATCAATTTGAACACAACAAATACAGTTTGTTGGGAATGTTCAAAAGATAAACAAAGGCAAAACATAATGGATATGTCAAGCATATCAATCAACATACTTGACAGGTTGTGGGACAGCTAATAAAAAGAAGAGGCCCAGCTACAGTCAGTCAGTCAGTCAGTCAGTCATCCTCTCTGTCAGAGGTTGTTGGTTAAGTTGTTAGATAATGAGCTAATTGGCACTGGGCAGATCTGCTGTGTATGCTGGAAAATAAAGAGATCCTGTGAGACCTGAACTCTCCTCCAGTTGGGAGATGGTAGGAAAGTGTGGGTGTGTGTGTGTGTCTGTGTGTGTGTGTGTGTGTGTGTGTGTGTGTGCGCGCGTGCGTGCGTATCCTCAGTGATGTGGTCGTGAATGCAGCAGAAAAAACATGACAAGAAAGACGTGAACACAATAAGTGTGCAAAAATCAGAAGGGAAGGTGAAGGTTGAAGAAAGAAATAGCCAGAAAAGAAAGGTGAAGGCTAAAAGTATATTTGGGACTAACGATGTCAAACTGTTTGGCTGATAGTAGTACAGCTACCACTAACACTAACACTAGCATTTAATGACAGAAGTGACAAATCATGTCATTATCCACGTTTTAATTCATAGATCATTATCAGAGGAAAAAACTTGGATTAAATAAGCCACTACAAATAAAGGTTAACTAAAAAAACATGTGTAAGTATGGGTCAACTTCTGAACTATGTGTTCATTTTACATGTAGGTAATTTTCATGAGAGATGTAATGTGATAAAAGTGCATAATGACACCAAACAAGCCCATTTTCAACAGCTTTGTGCAGTGCTCAGAGTAAGTAATTACGAAACTTCACCAGCTGAAACAGACATATCAAGTAAGGTACCAGCAGAATAACTGTAAATTCAAGCTATTAAACTACATGTGAGTAGTGCTGGGCGGTATACCGGTTCATACCGAAAACCAGTTTTTATTTTTGTTATGATATGTATTTTTCTTATACCGTAATACCGGTTTAAATAGCCTACACAACGTTCGGAGCATAGCGCAGCAGGAAACTGTTTAAGTGGGACCTTTTTCACTGCTACACCGCTAGACATGCATGTAACGGAGTACCTGCGTTAGTGGAAGTAATCGGTGAAAATGAACAGAAAAGATGTAACAGACGATGAAGTTGAACATGATGACACGGAAGGACTTTTGCTTGTCTGTTGTCTGGAGATTCTTTGGTTTTAAAAG
>JAUMHL010000009.1:4456479-4469595 GCA_032362345.1 Sandelia bainsii | reverse complement strand
CATAATGCAGGATCGCTCTAATTAAGTGTCTGATCAGTCTCCTGCTCTCCGACGGGGCACCGAGCCCCTCCCACGTCACTGTGACTGTCGTTGGCTCGCTCTGTCGCTTCTCTCTCAGCCTGAATCTGTCTCTCCGCTCCGGGGGAAGGCAGACACTCCCTCATAAGTATCATCTAAAAAGTGGATCTTTCCCCTCTCTCTCTGTCACCTGAGAAACACGCCTCAGCTGGACTGGACAGTTAGGTCATGTTAGAGGCTGCTAAACGTTTACGTGCTGCCTTGCTCTAGAATGACACGACTGGCCGTCGCTTCCTCCCCCGCTCCACTTATTCTAGCCTCATCATCATCACCTGGTTTTAAATATTTTCTCATAAAATCCATCAAGCCTCTACTTTCCTCTTCTCTTTTCTTTTCTTTTCTGTGGACCAGACTTATGCTGACTGGACATTTAGGCAATTTACTGGAGAGTGCTAAATAAACTCAAAGTAAAAGGTTGTTGTCTGTGGCCAAACCATTTATGTGTAGGGGTGGGGGTGTTATTACATTTATTATTAAGTGACCCGTTTGTCCCCCCGTCGGCCGCCTTGTGTGCACGTATTTGTGTACGCGCATCGGTGCAGATACAGAGGATCCCGTAAGATAAATAACATTAAGGCTGTTAAGTTAGTTAAATAAAAGGACAATGTATAGACCTGTTCTATAGGAAAGCTAACCTCAAAATGACTCTCTCAATCAGTGGAAAATATAATTAACACAAACTCATGCATGGAGAAAAATACCGTAGAATACCGTGAAACCGTCATAATTTTTAAAAATACTGTGATATAGAATTTTGGTCATACCGCCCAGCTCTACATGTGAGGAAACTTTTACTGCAGCAAACGCACTAATGAACAGTTTACAGTACCTCTGTCTGGCCATTATACCCTTTGTTCTTAAGATTAAACACTTAGTTACACATTTAAGGTGTTACTTCTCCTGTTAACACAGAAATGTGTTTTGGGTTCATAGGACTGGAGTCTTTACAACATAAATATCCCTCCACTTAAACCATCCTTCATGAACATGTGACACTGTAGAAATAAACCTTTAAGACTTGTATTTGAGTGTACTTGTGCTAAATGATGTCAATAGGTGATTTACACATGGCGTCACGCCACTGCGTTGCTATGGTGAAAACTTTTTCTACACTGAAAACACTGTCACAAACTCTCGAAATACCTGTGGTTTGAGTAGTTGCACAAACCAAGTGCTAGTGGCATTATCACCGAACCTTTGAGAATGGTTAACCTACATTAAGTAAACAACTGTAACGTTAACAGAGTTGACTGTTAGACCAGGACGTACATACATCGTAAATACATCTCTGCTAGCTAACGCTAGCTAATCCTAGTGAAACAACTTACATTAGCAGCAGTAAAAACATTTAACAAGTGTAGACATAAAGTTAGCTCCACTGGTAGACAGAGATAAACCAACACTAAATCATAACTGACAAAACAGGTCAAACTTAAAAGCACGGAAGTCTTCTCACAAAGATAAAGTTAGCATTAAACTAACGTTTAGGTGTGCAATATCATACTCTCACGATAATAGGTCTAAATTGTTACGTGAGAAAAAAAGGGGGATTTCACACCATCATTGATATAGCTTCGCAATGACAAATTTACATTACCTAGCAAGCACAACAGTGACCGAAGCCCAGTGTAGAGTAAAAGCAGCGTTTCAGGGAGAGTGAACAAATCATTACAGAGTAATGCTTTCTCTTTTTTAAATCCACTTAAAGTTCAACTGATCAAAAATTAAAGTAATACAAAAGGGCCTCATAGAAATGTAAAAAAAAGTCTTTCCACCACAGTATCTCTTCAAACACACAAACAAAAAGTCTGAATGCGGCATGCATGTAAACTCTGTTTCCAGACTACTCAAGAAAGCTACATGTAGGACAGCAGCTCTTTGGAAAAGGGTGGAAAATGCCCTTCATTTTATTTGCACTAATAAATGCTGCAGTGTGAGGGCTGCAATCACAGATAAAACGTTCAGTATTTTTTTCAATAGCTTCATAAATATCATCTTTGCAACTTACTTGAAAAATCATGATATAATTGTGAAGCTATATCGCCCACCCCTAAATGACACTGATCTATCTACATATAAATGTCGCTCATCCCTTGAGCAAAGACTTATCAGTGCTCAGGGATCCAGATGGAGTTGAATATAAACATGGCTGCACGAGCAGGGACCCAATGGTCTTCTGAGGAGTAATTATTATTATTAGCACTCTGAGCTGCAGCATGCCCCCACGAGGTCTCCAGAACAATGAAGATCCACATGGGTGTGAAAGGTGCTCATCTAGGTATCAGAGTGAGTCAGCTAGACGTTAATACCCAGGCTAATAATGGCTACCAAGTGCAGCTAACACTGTCCTAATAGGCTGAGGAGCAGGCAGGTGACACCACGGGGAGCCACCTCACTCACAGATGGCTGTCCAGAGGCCTTGTCCTCAGACTGTAATTAGTAGCCAATGACAACAATACTCAACAGAGGTAAAGCAGCATGCCAAGCAGGTACACAAGGGTCTGTACAACAATTATAATTACCAGTCACCAAACAATCCCCAAGCAAACAATCAGTCCCCAGTGCTGAATATTCTATTATATCAAGTTTTAGGGTGTTTTTCACACCTTAGTACATTTGCTCTGGTCCAAATCACTTGAAGCATTTTTCCCTTGGTTCGGTTTCTGTTCACACAGAGAAAATCCAAGCGTACCAAAACTCCAAGCATGCTAGAACGTCCTCTCCGCTTATTGGGAATGAAACACTACACGTGTTGTTTTTACTGTTTCTTGGAGAGATAATTTCACAATGTATGTTGACCTACGCAGGATGGTCGTCTGGATCTGCTCCTGATGACTGTGTTACGTTAGTTTGTTGCGTTCGATGACGCACTGCACCTTCTCACGACTCCTCGTTTGTCTGTGTCTACAAACTAAAGAAATTAAAATCTACATATAATCCAATTCATAGCTTGTTTTTGTTTTGGTTCAGTATGCTTTCTCACCAGCAGGACCGCACCAGAGTTCATTAAATAATTTGGAACGACACCACCTCTTTTTAGGGCTCTTAGTGCGGTTGTTTTGGTCTGTACCTGCTCTTACTGTGTTCACACCAGACGAAACGGACCGCACCAAGAGGGAAAACTACTAGAACTAGAGTTCGATTTGAACGGACTAAGGCCTGTAAGTGTGAAAGCACCTTTGGCAAACAACAAAGATTTAGTTCTACAATCAAAATCAAGGTCAGGGTAACGTTTATATAAGCAGTTCTGACCAAAATAAGCACAACATTTTCAAACCTCTCAAACTGTAACTGTGAAAACTGCACAATTTATTGCAATCCACTTCCGTAATTTTGCAGCAGTAATGTAGAAACATCTTTGAGGACAGAGTTTGTAGTCTTTATTAAAAGACCAAAATCAACATTGAACTGAAACTACTAACACCAAGACGATGGTGATGTGATTTAAGGAACTCTCTATAGGGATCTATGATGATCTATGATTTTAGCAAGACACAGATCAGGGCAAGGGTACAAAACCATTTCTAAATTGTGTTTATGGAGTGCACATTAATAGGCAAGAATTGCAGTTACATTCATTGAAAATTAAATCAACAACACAACAAAGTGTGTGAGGGGCCTGAATTCTTTCCGAAGCTATCTTGATATAAAAACTGAAATAATAACCAAATGTAATAATCAAACAAAAAAAGAAAGAAAGAAAAGCAAGTTCTGACTAAGAATTTACAGAAGAAATGAGGCATCTAACCATTTCACTCTTCATTTTGCTCCAAATAGCTTTTTTCAGTTATGAGAGTAGAAATGAGTGCAAATGTTTTAACAGCAATCTAACAAAAATGAGGCAGAAGCCCATTATCCTTCCTCAAAATACATATCAGGCCTTTACCAAGGCACAATTTGTGTCCTCACTGATGGTCTAAGATGCAATTACCACATCCAATAAAACAGCACACATTTTCATATTTCATTGTCCCCAGTGTGTACAAGATTCAGTTGGGGAATTACTGACCTGCTATGCTCAACTGCCTGAGTGTAGTTTTAAATATGAATGTCACGCGTCTTACGAGCATTACATTAGAATCCTCTGTCTTGTAATGAGGAAATACATGTGGTTGTTAGGACATCAAACATGTTTCAAACTAAAGTGGATGGTGAACCGACCCACAGTCTATTTTAAGTGTGCTCTAATCCATCATAAGAGCTGTGAATCTTCTAATCTCTCTACTCCACATTCAGGCAAAAAACTTTTATAAATTTTGAAGGATGAAAGGAACAAATGATAAAAAGACATTTTATTGTCACTGATTGTTATGTGACATGTGACATGACAATGTATTTTTATTCCTGATGTGAACACTGGTGTACACAGAAAAGTGTTAGCAAACATCATGTCATGTCATTTTGTGAGCTGAGATATTTAAATTCTTGGCAAAATAATCATCAAATCACTTATTTTTCACCTTTCAAAATTTTAAACCACACCCAAAACCACGAGACAGTGCCTACGAATTACATTAATCTGGGTAATTTTCCTTAGTTGTGTAATATTTTGTTCTTTTACTTCCTTTAGTACCTTATTAAGCACAAAACAAATACATTCAACATACTATATGTTTTAAACTATACAAACTGTGATTTAAAGGAGAGCAAGCTGACAAAGCTCTCTGTTTGGAGACCTCCCAATGCGGCTGTTGCTGCTACACAGTATCTAAAGCCGACCCCTCGCTGCACCGAGCCCAGGGGCTGATGGGAGTTCTCCTGGGAACCATTAGCGAGTGGATCAGCAATGTGGCGCACGGGGAGCAAGAGCAATTCATGGGAGAGTGCCGAAAGAACTCACAACACTCTAACAACACCTGTCACCCCTGCGCCTAATGAGAAACACAATTAGCAATTAACAGTGCGATCTGTCAGGGCTAATACCTGCCTCCATGCACACACGCACACACAGAGCCAGGGGGAGAAACAAGACCCCCTTTATCAGCACTTCCATGCAGGTATGAAATGAGCCCAAACAAGCGGATCAATTAGACAGGTGATGTAATGTTGTGAAACCTAAGCTGATGCCTCAGTGGCAGATTTTCTGAACTGCGTCCTCGCTAATGCTCCACAGTGACTTTTGAGGCAGGAATTAAGTGTGATTTTTATCACTCAGCAGGGAGCTGAACTTTGAAGTTGGACGTGCTGCACACCGACCATACATCATACAGCGTGGGCTATTAAACTGTGTGTGCAATGGGAAGTTTGTCAAAATGCAGTTTGCTGGTAGATTTGGTGCTCTATTCTCCTGGAAAACAATTGCTGCCATGGGGATTAACAGAAGATGAACTGAAGTGAATATAAACAGCACAGGCAGCAAAGTTCCATAAATCAGCATATTCTGTGTTTGTGTAGATTCCTTTTAGCAGCTTCCTCACAGACCAGCTTCCAAAGACTAATTGATTCAAAAACAATATTGATCCTCACTCGTCCTGGTGTTTCTCATTGATTCTCTTCTAGGGGACATTTGAGGATATTTACAGCCTGATTTTCAGTAAAGTCTTTGAGTAAATAAAAAGAAATATAATGCACATTAGAATTATTCAGCTGACGTGCTAAACATGTAGAATCAGTCTCAAAGCATCATTCAAAGCATCTTTGGTTTGGGGTATTGCTGAAGTTGTCAGGGCTCGGGGCAAATTAGTGCCAAAGAAAAAAACTTTCAAGCTACCACTTCTCATATTTCAGTTTTGCCAAACATTGGGTTCAAGTTTAACTTAATGTTTATTATAAATACAAACATCTGTAAGCCTTTAACATCATGAATTTCTAGTAAACTGTTATTCTAACACACATGCCACCTCACAGACACCAGCATAAACACTGGCTGTGTTCTAACTGGATTACACCAGTATGTGTTTGTGTGTCTGTGTGTGTTGCATCTCCAGCATAGTAATTGTGTCAGCCTTGCTGGTCAGTGGGGAATTGAAGTGTTAAATCCAATTCTGAATTTGTATCTCTCGTACAGAGGAGGGGGAGATGTAGCGCGAGTACCAACCATATGTCACCATCCCCAATTCAGAAGGATTGAATATGGATGAGAAACAACTCAGGATTCTGGCGTCGCTACCAGTAGCAGGTTTAGACTGTATCATTTGTTATCAGTGAGGAAGAGTTGTGGACACCAGCACTGCAAAACTGACAAAGATTTCCTTTAATGAAGATAACACTGATTCATCAGCTTTAGCCTAATGTTGATCTGTTGTAGTTGTACTCAGTACAAGCTGCTCTGGACAAGAGGATAACCATAAAGTGAACCTTCTTAAAGAAATACCATGAACTAGTGTTGATTAGAGAAATATTCATTTATTCATGTATTTACTGTAGTTAAGACAGTAATGTCAACATAGATAGTAAAAGATAAGTCATTTTGATTTCAATAATTGATACAACTCAATTCAATTCATACAGTGTTTGTCGTTAAGTTCTGTAAATTAAAATCTCATTGAGTCCAATATTTGAATTTCTTTAGTTGTTCTCTCATTGTTATCCAGGCTCGAGAATGTGCCAAGATACCATGTTTTTAAAATCTTGATTTCTGTCTCAGGTGAATGATAAAAGATTTAATTATGGCAACAATTCAAATTGCAGCATTGAAATACAGGTTGTGTCTCTTTCAATGTTGCTTTATACTGTACTTAAACCAAGAAAGATGTAACTGATATTTTAAATAAAAATCTGCAGCATTTTACATATTGATACCATCCTACTGCTTCATGCTAAAAACAGCTTTGTCTTTTCAGAGTTTCACATTCTTCTTGTGTTTTTCTAACTTAATCAAAAGAAAACCCAAAGAAAAAATGTCACCGTCTGCCAGCACACATCAATCTAAGATCATACCTAACTTTTTGATTGACAAGCATTCATTGGGAAAATGCAACTTAGAAACAACAGCAATCAACACCTACCACTAAACATGCTACTGTATAAGCCAAAAACAATCTTGTGAATTACCACTTTAAATGAATAACAAAAGGTGTTGATATGTTTTTCTAATATTCACTGTTCTCTTTATGTTTTAGAAACAGAGAAATATGAACACAGTCCCAACAGGTGTTAATTACAAGCAGGACAGATGCATTACAGACTGCAGTACAAAACTTATGAGATCAAGATATTAACTGGCAAATGTGGCTTTTTGATCACTTGATAAGAATCACTTGAGTAACTGAATATGCAATGCCCTGCACAACTGCTCTTTTCTAGCAAGATAGAAAAATGTCTTGCTTTTTGATTTTTATGAGGAGGGCAGTGATGAGAACCAGCAAGTGTACAGTAGGTCTGACTTACAAGCTCCCTTTAGCACATTCAATGAACAAAGGCTGCTTTTGTTCACTTGTGTACTTAAACAACATTTGCTTATTTCATAAACTTGTTAACAGTTATGCTTCAAGTAATGTAAGTGCATATTACAAATGTCCCTTGGGTTTCATTGCAGTGTCCAAATTGGTTTCTCCTGCAGTTTCACAGGCTTCCTTGACTTACAGTTTTCTACTACATTTCTACCCAAGAGACAGTCATACTGTATATACACTAATCTGCATAATAAATGTATCCCATATACAGCATGTAAAATGTTTCAAGGGAGTTTATTTGGCTCTATCTTGTCTTTCCCTTTACAGAAGTTACTATCCCGGACAGTGCGTCTTTTTACCATTTCGAATAATTTTTTGCCCTTTTAGCTGAATCATTGCTCCACCAGGTTTTATCAACAGCCCACAAAAAGCATAATTTCTAGTGAAAATGCCAGGCTAAGCTTAGTGTTGAGAGTCTGCGGTACAAATTGCTCCACTGTGCCTAATACCACCTCTTAAAGAGACTGAGACAACCCTCTGTTTAAAGTTTAAAGAATTTCTTTAAAGAAAAGGTGACACTCCTGAAAGTAGCTTGGCATTTTGTGGCTATTGCTTTGAAGTTTTAATAGAACTAACACAGTCTTCCTGCATTCTTAGGGAGTCAAAAAAAAAATCTTTAAGTAGGACACTACTTTATAAAACGATTCACAAAGTGTTCACAGAAATAAAAGCATAAAACTTTGGTTAACAAAAACAGCCTGCTGCAAAACCTTCTTACAAAATTAGCTAGTAGGGCAGCAACTATAAAAATAAATACCATTTTAAAGTTGAAACAATGTACAGTATAAATGTATGCAATATTAGAGACATTTTTACCATACTTAGTCACAGCCCCATCTCACCCTTGAGTGCCAACATCTCAGGTTTACTTCAAGGACTCTGTATTTTGCTGCATTCATCCTTCCCTCAACTCTAGACTAGTCTCTCTGTATCTGCTGCTGAGATCAATAGTGTGATGCTGCCATGACCATGCTTCACTGTGAAGGTATCAGTATGGTGATCAACAAAGATTCTCAAAGCATAGTGCTTTGAGTTCAAAGACTTGTCTCATCTAACCAGAGAATCTTTTTCTCATCCTCTTGTCTTTTAAATGCTGTTTGGCAAACTCTTATCAGGCTGTCATATGTCTTTTACTCAAGAGTCTATTCCATCTAGCCACTGTACCATGAAAGCCTGATTGAGTGTTACTGAGATGGCTGTCCTTAGACAGATTCCCCCAACACTGCAAAGGACTTCTGAAGCTCTGTTAGGCCGGGGCTGTACTTGCTGTTTACTAACACATGGGGCACAGATAACAGCAGCACCATCTTTGTTTTTGGTCAAACACTTCCTTGTATAGTTAGTGTATGGTTGGAAGATTTAAAAGGTTAGTCACAAGTGAGCAGACTAGGGACTAACCTAACAGAATTCTTCGTGAAATGAACACCTGACTCCAACTGGAGTCAACTGTTAACAAACCTGGAGTTCAATCATTGAAATGAGAATGGACATGTGGTTTATAGCTACTCTGGCTTATAAAAACACCCAAACAGAGTCACTGTGCAATTCACAAGCAGCATCAGCTAATGTGAGCCATGCCTTCTAAAAAAGAGATAAAGAACTGTTGATTTACATGTTGCTGGAAATAGTAAGCTCAAAGAATTCAGATATTCATCAGTCCACAGTTAGACAAATTGTCTATAAATGGAGAAGATTTGCTACCGTCGCTATTCTATATAGCAGTGGGTGCCCGACGAAGATCACTCCAAAAGCACAAAACTGAATACTCAATGAGGTGAAAAGGAACCCTAATGTTACAGCAAAATTGAACAGGCATGGTACCCATAGCAGGGAACAATAAAGACACTGCAGCACACCTGACGATTACCAAAGACCACTTTGACACTCCACAACACTACCGGGAAAATGTCTTGTGGACAAATGAAACAAAGATATGGCATTTAAAGAAAACGGCGTACTGACATGAAAACATCCCGAAAGTGAAGTACGGTGAGGGAGCTTCCTTCATGGTGTCCTGACATGTATATAATGTCTGTTCAATGTTTTGTGTATGGTTGACTCATGAACAGATATGTCAACTAGCTCAAAAGAATCCTTCAAATCTGTAGTCATTACTCTACACCAGTGTAACCTCTTGAGTGAACGCCCCCCTACGTCATCCCAATGCTTTTGAATCGCGGACAAACCCCTGCGGTGTCCCCCAAGGGTCTGTTCTCGGTCCACTTTTGTTTTCACTATACATACTTCCTTTGGGTTCTATCATAAAAAAATATGGCTTCTCTTTTCATTGTAACGCAGATGACATTCAGATATATTTACCCTTGACAGCACTGAGAGGCATGTCATTGCAGTTTTTGTTTGACTGTCTGAGAGACTTAAGTTGGCTGGCGCTAAACTTCTTACACCTTAACGAAAACAAAACGGAGTGTGTTCTGTTTGGTGGCTCCACTATAACAACTGCGTTAGATCAGAGCCTTGGCCCCTTGGCTCCCCACTTGACAACAACTGCAAAGAACCTAGGAGTCTTGTTTGATAGTGACCTCAAATTTGACAAACAGATTAACTCAGTTGTGAAGTCCAGCTTTCTCCAACTGAGGTTGCTAAGCAAAGTCAAGTCCTTTTTCTCTTTTAATGACTTTGAGATAGCTATTCATTCTTTTATTAGCTCTAGACTTGATTATTGCAACGCTCTGTATTCTGGTGTTAACCAGTCATCTCTATCACGCCTTCAGGCAGTTCAAAATGCTGCCGGTCGTACCCCGGTTCTGGCCTCTCTCCACTGGCTTCCAGTTCGCTATCGGATTGATTTTAAATTACTCATTTTTGTTTTTAAAGCATTAAATGGACTGGCACCTTCTTATCTAAGTGATCAGCTGCACTTCCAAAAACCAGCAAGAGCACTTAGGTCATCAGCTCAGCTTCTGTTAGAGGTTCAGAGAGCTAAATATAAACGCTGGGGTGATTGTGCCTTTGCAGTATCTGCCCCAAAATTCTGGAACATTTTGCCTTTGAATGTTAGAACTGCCCCGGACTTGACTGCTTTTAAATCACTGCTCAAAACTTATTTATATTCCTTGGCTTTTAATGCTTAGTAGAGTGTGATACTTCCTTTTAATTTTATTTTAATTATCGCCTATATTTTTATGCTCTTTGTGTACTACACTGTACACTGCTCTACACCACTCTGTAGTCCTTTCCAGTTACATGCAAATAAACAACTCTTGGTTGTGGGTCTTCTGAGATCTGTTTTATAATTCAGTATATACTTATAATCTGTAAGGTCTTAAACCTTACACCTGTAAACTGCCTTGAGATGACTTCTGTGGTGATTTGGCGCTATATAAATAAACTTGAATGAATGAATAACACACTGACACTGGGTGCTTTTATGAGTCAAGTTAGCTCTAAACCACACTTTCATTGACATTTCATTGATTGGACTCCAGGTTTGCTAATGTACGACTCCAGTTAGCATTTAGTAACATTGGAAGCCTAGTGTTTCACTTACTTTTACATGTTTATTTGTTTAATGGGTGTGTAATGTGTGTCTTTATGTATTATTGTTAAGTATCCCTGCTCTTTTTCAAAGATGCACAGCTTCACACCTGGGAGCTGCCCAGTACAACCACAATCCTGTGCTGCTGACCACTCAGCAGCTCCACTGAAGTAGCTGGAACCTTGAGCTTTCGTGTAAGTGGCTTGATCAAGGGCGTGTGTGCGATAATTGCTGAGGGAGAGCACAGAGTTTTTCATTTGCCTCCACTGCTCAGATCTCTGCTGCTGGTCAGAGGATCAAACGCAGTGGGCTACGGATCACATATGTGAGGCTATTCAAATGCAAAAAAGCTACTACTACTTTCTAACCACTCAACAGAACCCTGGAAGTGCTACAAGGCATATGGTCATTACTGCTGAGCTTGGAGAGAGACTATAAAAAACATGAATGTAAACACAGGTAGGACTTTGCTGTGTATCAAGCTTATCCTTACAGTAACTAAGTATGCTGCTAATACTGAAACCAATCGTGCAGACCACGCCAACAAGGATCCAGTAACATGCCCCACTGACAATTTTCTCCTCAACAAACACATTACAAAAACAGAATCAGCTGCAAACCTCAGATGTGATTATATAATTTTATTCCTACACAGATGTGTTCACTGTAAAATAAACCACATAATGGAAAAATTTCATTTCCATATACAACGTCCACTTTCATCCATTTCAGTCAAAAAAGAGATTCAAACAGCAAGAAATATAGTATTTATTCACACAGTTTTTAAAACCACTAATTTGAATATGTTAGGACTAAGGGTATTTATAAAGGCTAGCGTAGAAATGATGACAAGATGTGTAACTACAGTACATGAGGAAGCTCAGTGTTTCAGTTCCTCTCCACCATCATTATCTCTCATCTCTTGGCAAAGTTGGGTCATATCTATCAAGTCTGCAGCAGCTCTTTATCATCAACACTTGTCTCTGCCCTGCTCCCCTTCTACTCTCTCATCCTCTCTCCCCCCTTGTCTCATTCAAGCCCTTCTCTCTCTTTTTTTTCCCAGCTCAAGAGAGGAGACACGGCCATAAATCTCAGAGTAGCTAATGAACTGCATTTAACAATAAAATGCACTGGAAATGGAACATTTCATTTACAAGAAGATCAATGGCAGTGACAAACACCCTTCTCAGAGCGACTAGTTAGCGGGATGATGTTCCGCAGGCAATCCAATCAATCACAGCACACCGACGCTGAGATCAATCAAAAGAGGAAAAAGAAGACTTGAAGATTTTCTCTTTATACTGTATTCATGTTCTTTATTTAAATAGGACTACTAATCACTCACAGAAAAGTCCACCTTCCTGTCCTCTTGTTTCTTGCACTATGGATATTCGCTCTGTCTCTCTTTCTTTACATCCCATTATGTTTCTCCCTCTTTCTTCCTCTCACCCACCGAGCTCTGGAGAAGGCAGTTGAGAGGCAAGAGGAGGAGAGTGAGTGATAACCATCCGGGGAGTCAAGTGCTCCATCACCGCCATCCCCATCTGCGACCCGACAAGTTCATAATGCCAGGCATCTGCTTTCATTTATAAAGGCCTCACTTAGCCCTCACACACACTCACAGTCTCTCCAGCTCTTTTGCTACGCCCTCCCCTCCTCTTCTAGCTTTTTTCTCATGTCACTTTTTCTTCCCATCCGGCTGGCTGAGACAGAGAGCGCCTCTTGGTCTCTTCCTCACCTAATCCTCCTCATCTCCTCCTCTTCTTCTGCTCAAGCCCTCTCACGTTTTTCACCATTTGTCCTCTGCAGTTATCTATTTCTTTACACTCTAGTTCTCAATCTTCTCCTCTTGCCACCCTCCAATTCAAATAAACAAACTATAAAGTAGCAGAGATGATAGTGAGAGTGCTATTTTACAAAGTTTTATTTGATTTCATTTGGAAAGATGTATAACTTTTTTAAATGTAAAAACTGCCAAATAGTTACAAAATACAAATGAAAATAAATAATAATAACAAAATAATATATATAACATATACATATACACATGTATGTAAAAGTTAGGGATATCTGGCTTTCGGGTGAAATTTATGGAAAATGTAAAAAGTTCACACTACAGTGATATTATATCATGAAAGTAGGGCATTT
>JAUMHL010000009.1:4443593-4456379 GCA_032362345.1 Sandelia bainsii | reverse complement strand
GCATTTTAGGTTCATCCTGAAATTTCACCCGAAAGCCGAATATCCCTAACTTTTTGTGAGTAGTGTATATATATACACACACACATATCATTTCGTATTCTAAATGATTGAGTTTCTATATAAATTTATATAGTATAGTAGTATAAGTTTATAAACTTATACTATATAAATTTATATAGAAACTCAATCATTTAGAATACAAAATGATAATCTGCTTTGTCACTACTCTCACTGCTGCTTACAGTATCAACCTATTAGCTTCTAATTCCTTTCATTCTACAACTACCATATGAAAGATTGTCAATTTTGAGCTGTTTAACGGGCTAACAAAATTACAAAAGTGATTGTTTTCATAGAAAAACAAATGCAATATACACCAATTAGCCACAACATTAATACCAACCGGTGGTATTAGAAGAGGTCAGAATGGGCACACTGATCGGTCTGCAGCAACGCAGAGAGCTGTGATGCACTCTGTGTTCTGACATCTGTTGATGATGACCAGTATTAATTTTTTACCCAGGCTGAACCTTGTCCACCACAACATTAAAACTACCAGGTGGTTTTATTGTTTTAGTGTAATTACAGATTTTAGTCATCTGGTAGCTTTTACTGTTTAAGCTGAAACAAATAAAAAATTCAATCAATCAATTTGGATTATTGATTCATCTTTTCTTTAAGCCTCCCATGTGAAGCTTTCTTTTTTGTTTTTCATATTTATTTTAAATTTAGTATCTTTGGATTCTGAATCAATGGTCAAACAAAACCAGGCATGAAAGAACATCACCTTGGGTGCTGCTTGTATTTGCAGACCTAATGGTTAGTTAGTTCTCTGCACTGTGATGACAACCATAGACCATGTAGTATATTTCAACAGAGCAGTATTTACTGTGAAACACCCCACACGTAAAAAGGTTTGTTGCAAATTTGAGTGGGCAGTCTTCATTATATTAATCACATAGTTATGTTAATTGTAAATTATTCATTTACTGTTAATTTAAGTTTGACATTTTCTACCATTAGGTGGTGCACTTCTCTCACTATAAACATGAGAGACCTCAGGAGAAGACAAAAAAGAAAGAGAAGAAAAACTTGCTTAGCCCATTATGAAGTAAATTTTCTGAAATGGGTTTTTATCATGAAAAATAAAATGCAACATCTGTTGTAAATATATTTGGATACATTAGTGTGTCCTCTGAGGGCTGCATGGAAATCACAGGCAGTCTGTGTGTGAGCGTGCAAATGAGCACACGCACTCGTGTGTGCATGCATGCAAGTGGCCACACACTATTTAAAGAAATAGACAGAACACAGCATTGGACTGAAGAGTGGACTTCTTTTTTCCTGAAAGCTTCTGTTAAATATCTCATAAAGTACCTTTGATGGAGTACTTCAGCATTAAACTTCTGTATGCAGAAGTAAAAAAGGGAAAATGCAGCCATAACAGATTTTAAATGTAAAGAAACAAACTGAGGGTTTGTTGCTCATTATGCTACCAATACTTAAAAAAAGTAATATGACTGCTGAGGCTCAATGATTATGACAGTAAAACCGTTCCAGATTGATTTTCATGAACCGATAACGATTAAACATTTGGTATTTGTGTAACTCCTTGTCCTGTGAATAGTAATCACAGAAATCTGCCTTTATAAACATGGCACTAAACTGAGGCTGGCACTTCTCAACTATCTAAAATTAAAACTAAATAACTTGTGTCAGTGTCATTTTCACTATTACTTTTATTATACCTGATCACCTCCCAATGCCACAATTCATCATCAGAAAAATTACCCCAATTTGATTATTATTACTCTGCAACTGAAAACTCCCAAAAAACGCTGGTCTTTCAGCTTAGTATTATGTCAATTTTGAACAATGCATATGCTCTTATCATGTGAACCCCTAAAGAAATACCTGCAAATTGGTAACAACTATGGAATTGGTAAAGAGTAATAGCGGTAAAAGAAGCTCCTGTGATAACTAAAAACAAATGCTGCACTGATTCAGCATGTGCACTCCCACCCACCTGTTATGTACCATTTCAATTTGCACATAAAAAACAGTGAGTGTAACTGCAGGAAAAAAACAGTTTTTAATATTTGGCAGTGGTGACAAATTGATAAAAACAAAATGCAACAATTTGCAATGTAAACAGAGTTTGCAAATAAATCATGACACAAATGAAGCATGTGACTTAAATGTCCACTGCAGCTTACACTCCACTGAAAACTGCAGCTCTTGTGGGGTGTTCCCAGCCTGCAGTGGTCAGTATCTATCAAAAGTGGTCCAAGGAAGGAAGGAACTGTGGTGAACCGGCGACAGGGTAATGGGAGGCCAAGGCTCACTGGCCCGTGAGGTCCGATCCAACAAACGAGCTACTGTAGCTCAAATTGCCGAAGACGTTAATGCTGGTTCTGATAGAAAGGTGTCAGAATACAAAGTGCATCATAATGTGTTGCGTATGGGGCTGCATAGCCGCATACCAGACCCCTGTCCACCGCCGAAAGCTTCAAAAATGGGCACATGAGCATCACAACTGAATCAAGGAGCAATGGAATAAGGTGGCCTGGTATCATAAATCACGTTTTCTTTTACATCACATTGACGGCACATGCCACCAGGATGCACTATGGGAATAAGGCAATCCGGCGGAGGCAGTGTGATGCTTTGGGCAATATTCTGCTGGGAAACCTTGGGTCCTGACATCCATGTGGATGTTACTTTGACACACACCACCTACTCAAGCATTGTTGCAGACTATGTACACCCTTTCATCAAAACAGTACTCCCTGATGGCTGTGCCCTCTTTCAGCAGGATAATGCGCCCTGTCACAAAGGAGAAATGGTTCAGATGATTTAAGGACCACAACAACAAGTTTGAGGTGTTGGCTTGGCCTCCAAATTCCCCAGATCTCAGTCCAATCGAGCATCTGTGGGATGTGCTGGACAAACAAGTCCGATCCATAGAAGCCCCACCTCGCAATTTGCACGACTTAAAGAATCTGTTGCTAACATCTTGGTGCCAGATATCACAGCACACCTTCAGGGTTCTACTGCCTCGACGGGTCAGGGCTGTTTTGACGCAAAAGGGAGACAAACACAATATTAGGCAGGTACTTATAATGTTATGGCTGATTGGTGTAAATGCCATACTTCAATCAAGTTTCCATTGTTTGTGGTTTGACTGGAACTCATGCAGCCTCCTCTCCTGCAGTGACATCAGCCATCTCCATGGATTAACTTCATGGATAGAAATGCTCATTTCCTTCTGTCTTTTCAGAAAATTAGGCCAGAAATTGCACCTAGCTAGTCACTCAAGGTGCGCTTTTGACTGTCAATGAAAACAAGGAACTTGGATATTGGTAAGATGAAAACTTGTCTACTGCCACTTAAAACACCAGCCATAATTTTGGTAATCAATTGTTAAATATATACATTAATAGGGCTGTGTATTGGCAAGTATAAGGATACAGGGGTTACAATTCAATGCAATATATTGTGATACTGCAAGAAAACAATATATTGTGGTATTTTAAACTCTAATTTTCAGAAAACTGTCACAGTATAAAAATACTGTATGCAGTATGAGTTTTTCAAAAGTTTGCTTTTTATGCAATCAGAACATTGATTAAGTGCTGGGGGGTTTAAACACAATACAAACTGAACCACTGTCTGCTACAAATATTGGCATAAAACTGTTAATTTAAAATTGATGTAAATTGATTTCAAATCAATACAGTATCACAAAACGTAACATCACAATACTCAAGCAATCATTTCTTTCACCCCTAGTTATTAATTTCAAAATCTGTCTGGTTCAAGCGTCTCAAATGTTAAGATTTTCCTTGGAACAAAAGGTAACATGTGGCATTTTATAAATTACTTTTAATAAAGCATTAATGTATTAATCCGAAAAATAACTAACAGATTGAATCCACCCATCCATCCATCCATTATCTAAACTGCTTATCCAGTTAAGTCACCGGGATAATGGAGTTCATCACAGCTGTCACTGGGACTACAGGTGGGGTACACCGTGAACAGGTCACCAGTGTATCTCAGCACTGACATACAGAGACATACAGTCACATTCACTGAGACGGAGAGCACCTCTTGGCCTCTTCACATCAGTCACATTCACAACTCTGCAGTTAACCTAGCCTGCATGTCTTTGGTCTGTGGGAGGAAACCAGAGCACCTGGAGGAAACACATGCTAGCATGGAGAAAACATGATGTAATTAATATACTTTTAATTAAACCATTATTCTTGAAACACCCATCAAAATACACTGGAATACATTACTTACTTAAACAAACAATTGAAAAAAGGATAGGTAATAGTAATAGGATACTATTACAGACCAATTGTAATTGTACTTTAATCATTTCACAAGTTGGAAAAAGTAACGACATACAGTAGCAAGAAAAAAATTAACTATTTGCAATTTTCTGGTTTTCTGCATAAATTGGTTATAAAATGTGATCTGATCTTCACCAAATTCACAAATATGAACAAACAAAGTGATGGTGGAAAAAGTAAGTAAAAAAATAGGATTCTGATGTCACTTAACACCAACAGTCAGGTGTTAGTAAACCTGGAGTCCAATCAATTAAATGAGAATAAAGGTATGGTTTCAAACTACCTTGACTTATATTCTTCAGTACTCTGTTAGATACACAGTCTACAAAAGGAGACATTTTGATACAGTGGCTATAGAAGTGGGTTTCCAGCCAAGATCACTCCAAAGGCACAACACAGATTGCTCAGAAAACATCGAACGAGGTGAAAAGAACCGTCAAGTAACAGCTAAAGTCTTGAATGATTCATTGGAGCTGTTCATGAGTCAACCAAACACAAAACATTGAACGGGCATGATATCCATGGCACCAAAGGGAAGTTATTGCTCTCCAAAGAAAACATTATAGCACACCTGAAGTTTGGCAAAGACCACTTTGACACTACTGGGAAAATGTCCTGTGGACAGATATAAGACAATGACCATAAACATCAAAGTAAATCTACAATGGCTTCAGAAACATAAAATCTGCCTGTTGTAGTGACCCAGTCACCAGACAAGCTAAGGTTTGAACAGGTTTTTTTCCCCTTAAATGCAATCAATTAAAAACTGCACTTTGTATTGACTCTGGTTATCTTTGTGTAATATTAAAATTTGTCTGATGATCTGAATCATTTAAGTGTGACAAATCTGGAAGGGGGCAAAAACTTTTTCACGGCCCTGTAACTGATCCCATATTGTATCATAATTATGCTTATGTTTAATACCTTTCACAGACTCTGCTGTGGCCTTTTACCAGGGGCTAAATGTCCTTGTGACAGTGTTGTTGACAGTTGACAGCTCCCTCCCTTCGTGCTACTGTCTCCCCCCCAGCTGGCTGGCTCTAACACTAATGTTCGCCCTCAGTAGGAGCCAGCGGGTCGCGGGTGCCTTTGCCGTCATCATTAAGCACCATTGGTCTAATGAACGCAGCGTTTAGGAGTGCTTGGACCTTCATGCTCCGCCGCCTCATTAAGTGGGAAGCAAACTAATATGGGGAGCAACCTACAGCTCACCTCTACAGGGGAGGGGGAGAGGGAGGGAGAGAGGGAGAGAGGGAGAGAGGGAGAGAGAGAGAGAGAGAGAGAGAGAGAGGAACATACACACACTCACATGGTGTCTGGAAAAGGTGTTTGATGTAAAGGGTTTGAACAAAATTGTAAAAGGTAAGAGAACAGTGGTTTTTACAGCTTTGAACATGTAGTAGCAGTTGGACCAGCAATAGTACTTAGTAGCAGCAGTAGTAGCAGCAGCAGCAATTATAATAAAGCCATCAGTCATAGAAATTCCACAATCCATCTGCTAGAATTATGTGTAAAAGTTTCAAGAGTCATGATAATCATATTATTTTAATTTCAATTTCATCCTTATTTCAATCATTTGCTGTTCTTTATGTGTTTTATATCATTGTACATTGAATATATGTGGGTTTTATGCAGCCGGATGTACAAAAGCACTTTTGCAAATTGTTCATTTTCACTCTTGTTTTTATAGGGTTATTGAGAGAGAAAAAATCGTCTTCCTAGTGCTGATAAATGTGATAAAAAGGTGAAGATGGGGGCTTAGTGTCTTTTTCCCTGAGAAGTCTTTAACTGAACAACTCCATGTGCATAACTGTAATTACACAAAGGCCAACATCAATGAGACCACAATCTCTTTTGAAAGACAAACTTGAGAAGCAACTGCATAAATACAATTCATCCAAACAAATTAAGAACATAAAAACACAATTCATTCACCCAAACAATCCTCATCGAATCAATCCCAAATTTGCGTCAGTGAGCTTTACAATCTGTATGACGACAACACCCTCTGTGTAGACTATGTCTTTACCATAAGAAGGACAGGAAGCTACATACAAATCGTCAAAAGCCCACTCAAATGTATCTTTCAACCATCGGCTAGGTCAGTTTTACCACTAAGAATTCAATTGTCGATCACAAGCTTAAGGTGTCCTGTTATTCAACCTGAAAACCAATCCAAAAATAGCATTTCCCACATCCAATATATTTAACTGTTCTAGTCTGAAGAAGCTAATCTAAAGACAAATAGAGCTATGCTATGGTTTTTAAATATAAAAATATAAACCTGCCTACATAAATCTATACACAGCGCCATGATTTCAGTCCTGACCCAGTTTCACTCTGAAGTCTTTGGTGTTCAGAGGAGCAGTGAATGAGGGAGACTTCTCAACCTACCACCCACTCCCTCAGGTGGCTTTGCCAAAATCTGCCCACACCTTGCAATCCATTCTGTTATTTTGTCCAACCACACATACCCTCCTGCCCCTCCTCTTCTTTCCTCATCGTCTGGTCCCCAGGGTGGCAGTGGTGGAGATAATTCCCTCTCTACACAGGAACAATTAAGGGCTCGGCTCAGGGCTTTATGGTCATAGGAGCAGCTGCTTTCTACCATTTCTGGGTCCATAACAGTCTAAAATGACAATGTGGGGGGTAGAAGAGCATCCTGGGCCCCTTCTCCTGAGTCTATATGAGCCATAAGTCTTTCCTGCCTATTCAGCATATATGACACAAGTCTGGAGGAAAGCTAAAAGTATTTGATTTTTGTATGACAGATCAGAGTTGCAGTTTCTTGCATGCAGATGCTAACAAGGGCCAAATAATTAGGATGGATCACTTTCCAGACACTTGCATGAGAATGTAAATCAGATAATTATTATTATTACTAATAATAGTGATTAGACAATAATTATACATATATTTATTAAACAAAAAATACGTTATAAGGAATAAGTTTGCTGATGTAGTTACATGTAGAGTATATTTTAGTGGCTTTGTTATAATCTGCAAAATTATAAGCAAAGGTTGGTCTTCTATGGTCTGAGGATGCTCAGTTGAGTCTATATGTTGAAAAAATATTTTGAATGGCCACTAATGCAAAGCAATATTTTACTGTGCATTCTGGCTATACTATTAAGAACAGTGATAAAAGTACTTTGAAATAAAAGATATTTCAGTACTTTGCCGAAGAAACACATAAAGTCTAATTTCTTTTACATAGCACATCCTTCATGTTCCAGCACTCTTGCAGACAACAAGTCAGTGCCACTGCGTTCAACTATAGCATACCAGCCTCTAACTATGGAATCAAGCTGCCTGGCAAGTTGAGGAGTTGTTTTATCTGTTTCATAAAAAGTCAAAAGGCACAAGCCTGTGTAATTATCCTAAGGTTCATTTCAGTAAGGGAAATTCAACGACAGAGCTAAAAAATTGTGATACAACACTGATATTATCTCACTTTCTTACTTTAGACTGTCCTAAGCTACAGTTTAGGCACCTTGGTATTTACTGTAATAATGGATTATAGAATTTGAAGATTGTATCAAGCTGGAATGATAAACCACTGCTTCTCCATAACACACAATTGAGAGAAATTGTCACACTTAAATGATTCAGATCATCAAACACATTTTAATATTATACAAAGATAACCCGAGTAAATACAAAATGCAGTTTATAAATGATCATTTTTTCAGTTATTAGGGAAAAAGAGAGAGCCTGACCCTATGAGACAAAGTAATTGCCCCCTAAACCTAATAACTGGTTGTACCACCCTTGACAGCAACAACTGCAATCAAGCATTTGCCCTAACTGACAATGAGACTTTCATATTGCTGTGGAGAAATTTTGGCCCACTCTTCTACTCTAAGAGCACAACAACAACTCATCCATGAGGTCATAAAAGAACCCAGAACAACACCTGCCTCAGTTAAGGTCAGTGTTCATGATTCAACAATAAGAAACCATGGGAGAGGTCCAAGGCGAAAGCCACTGCTGGCCAAAAATGCAGCAGGACAATGATCTGAAACACACCAGCAAGTCCGCCTCTGAATGGATTCAAAAAACAAAATTATGGTTTTGGTGTGGCCTAGTCAAAGTCTGGACTTAAACAGAGCTCATGCTCAAGAACCCTCCATTGTGGCTGAATTAAACAACTCTGCAAAGAAGAGTTTCATTTCAAGTGTAACAAAAATCAAGAAAGGGGCAAATACTTTTTGCACTGTATCTTCATGATCCAGATTTAAGAGCCAGTCTGATATAGGTGAGGAGTGGGCATCTGTACTTGAATGTTCACATGTGTAACTGTGGTTTCATGCATGCAGGCTAGATATCTGCATATGACAGAGTGAGAGAATGACAGAGAGTTGTTAAAATGAAACTGAATGAGTGGGAAGTGGGGAGTGAAAAAATAGCTTGGTCTTTGGCTGTTATCATCTGAAGTGTTGATAAGTGATACTGAGGGAGGTGTGAATGGTGTTAACAGGGTGCCCTAGAGAGACTAATTGCTTAAATGGAGAGTCTAGTCATTATAGAGACGTTCTGAGTGATTAGACAAAACAGTGAAATAATAATATATAAATGATTCTGCAAATCTCTTACAACTTATCCAAAAATACTTAAAGATTCTGCGCAATAACATTCGATACACAGAATTTCATAAGCAATATAATGCAAATAATCCAGAATCAACAGTGTTTCGAGGGAAAAAAGAGAGTTACATTTATTTTAAAGTTAGGTTTTTTGCAGACAATCTTCTTACAGTTGCTAAACATTGTTCTGACAAGTGTATGAAGCACAATACATCCTGGCAATTTGTGAGGACTAAAGTATATCCTAAGTAGAGCTGGATGATAAAAGCAATCTCCAAAATAACTGAATTAAAATTTCCCTCAATAACAAAGACAAACTGATGAGTAATTTTCAAGGGATAAATGTTCTGTATCTAGAGTCAACTTTGCTCCACTATCACCCAGTTAAACCTCAGTAACAGTGTTATGTAGTGGACATGTGTCAGACCAAAATATGGAACACACATAGACACTTTTAGCTAGGCAAGAACAAGTTAATGTGAGTAAAGATGTTCTCACAGGACGAGCAAATTGAGAGAAGTCAGGTCACAAACCTGCCGCTACCCTCAATTCCATGGGTAACATGCTGGTTGAGTTAAAGTGTCTCTGTAGCTGGTGTTTATACGCAGAAAAAGATTGTATGTGACAGAAGATTCTTCACACTGTAACTAAACGGTACAACTGCAATACGAGTGTTAAAGTAGCTCCAGAAAGTCGAGAAGAGTGATACATCTTTACTGTAGAGGATCCAGTCATGCCAATGTAAGTCACATTCTGCCAGTTACTGTTATTTCCTAAGGGGATCAATAAAGTATGTCATTATCATTATTATTATCATCATTTATTCATATGAAACATGTAAGCTTTTAAACTTAATATGCCTTTTCTATAACCAGGACTTCAGCATTTGGATCAAGTAGCTCCTGTAAAAAATAAGGTGCGTCAAATTAAGAAGGATACAGCTGTTATTGCACTGTGTGAGATACACAAGTATTGAATCATACTTTTTAGACATAAATAATGGACTGTTGAATGTGTTTTCTCCCCCATTAATAACCCTAATAACACTTACCTTATGTTTCAAAATTATTTACTACTCATCTAGTGTAGAGCATTGCATTCAAAAAATATAGTGATAGGTGTAATGGCAATGCAGCCTCAAGTATGCATGCATTGCTTTTCCATTAAACAAAGAATTGTGATTGAAACTGTGTTTATTTTATCACAGGTCATGACCACTGCAAGCAACTCCATACCACAGCATACATCTACACCAGGGATGTTCAATCCTGGTCCTCGAGGGCCACTGTCCTGCTTGTTTTCCAACTATTCCTGCCCTACCCACTGTTAATTACCTGGTTCAGGTGTGTTCAGCCAATCAGAAGCTGTGAGTGCAGGGATGGTTGGAAAATAAGTAGGCCAGTGGCCCTCGAGGACCAGAAAAGGACACCCCTTTTTTTACACTGTCTACCTTTGCGATCTGTGATTACTGCTTGCTGTCCTACTGATGAGCTCCTTTCCTTTATCCTCTCAGCCTGCTCATTATTTTTCAAATGGAGGTCATTGTAGTTCAAGGAAAGACAACTTGCCCAAAAAAGTTGGATCTCTCTCTCTTTGGCTGTTTTGGCAGAGGGAGCCCAGACGACTGGAATAGCCCTATAAACCTACAGATGTCCTATCGATTGCCTCGCTGTCAGAATCAATAAAGTAGTTTTTTTCCCCAAATGCCTGGACTATCACAGAGATGTTAAGGTTGCTCCTGGATAAACAGGGAGATCTGTGGGCCAGACAGCACTGCAGATTGCTGAATAAAGTAGTCCTTGAGGAGTACTCATTGAATTTTGTTTTTATTTCAGGTCCATCGGATTGAATAATGTATTTAACACATGTTTTGCCTATAATAGGCATGTAGCTATGACCTCTCCTTATTCTTAGAAATAAGCAACAACTCTGTCGCAGAAAACCGCTTTATAAAATGACAACCACAACAATTACTGTGTAAAAACTGCTGAGAAAGCAAATGCCAAGCCCACGAAGGGTTAACCCCCAACATTTATTGTTGAGACTCAGTGGGGTATGTGGCCTCATTCAGCTACCTGTAATGCCCCCAGCATGCCCCAGAACTACTCAGAGCCAAGGTCCCCGTGACAGGCAAGTCACCATATTCATTAATTATCAACTCCATTTATCACCACAAAACTGTAAACAAGATGGGGATATGGTGAGCTAGAGAGTGATTAGTGAGGTAAAGGAGACTAAGGGAATGAGAAAGTAAGGAAAGAGGGTTGAAAAAGGGAGCATGAGGCAAAAGGAACGGGAAGAAGGTGTATAAGTATGCTGTTGGGCAGAAGGGACGACCACAAATGGGGGGCAAAGAAGGGAAAGTGACTTTTCTTTTGTCAGGTTTGTATTTTTTCCACGCAAAGGATATTGCAGAGGTATCCCAGTGCCTGTTCCCCTCCTAATTATTCCAATTATCATGGCACACTATGAAAACGTGATTAATAACACAGAGGATATTGTTGTGGCAATTAGCCATATGGTGGTGGGACTCTGCTCTGTCACGATTTTGCCATTAGCATCTACTTATGTTTGTCAGAGGCATGCAGCCATGACAAGCTCAAGTTCTGCTCACCTTGCACTCCCCACTGAGAGGCACACACTCGGGGAGGGAGGAGCTGGGTATTCCTCCTGGCTTCTCGCTTGAGTGAATTTTTTATATGGCATCCGGTTGGACTGGGGACAAAATGTCAACCAGCGTCTGGGATGGCCCATCAAACTCTGGTGCTCCTGGGAAGGAGAGGGAAGAGGAGGAGGGAGGAGGCACGAGAAAATTATTATTTGTGCTTGTGTGTTAATCAAACATAAACAAACAGTATTGATGCATATATGAGGAAGCTCTCTCTCTCTTTTCTTTTACTGTATATTTAATTTGCCTTAAACAAAAATACACATGCATATACTAACTCATGCACATCACATGCAAACACACTGGGTCACAGTCAGTCAAATGAGCTGAGCTGATTCTGAGTCTGTCTCAATGGGGCACAGTTTCTACAGCGAGAGCCCTCTTGTTAAGACCTGTTGGTATTCTCCAGATGGCAATAAAAATGCATGAGGTCCGCTGGAACCATGGAGAAGAGCTCAGCCACTTAAGTAGGAAAAACAAAACCTCAGAGAAAAAAAAAAGCAGGTAGTGCGTTTCGCCAAGCTGATCCCCCAAGGACTGAGGAGAGAGCTTCAGATGAGTGCAGCGCCACTACGGCTGCTGGTGTGCACTTCCGAGAACTGAGGATGTGCATCTTGTTATCTATCTTATCAACTTAAGATGTGTCATCTTGTTATGCCACACAAGCTGGTATTTGACTGTCAAGAGTAATGCTCTGTGGATGTTTGAATATCATTCCAATGAAGCCAAAGTGATAATGATGAACAGGGTGCAGTGTTACAAACTCTGGAATGAAATTTGCCTATAAACAACTTAGCCCTTGTTTGAAGAAAATGACACCTTTAATTGAAACAAAATGAGTGACAGAAAAAAATCCTGCACTCTACAAAAATTCTACAAAACATCTACAATAAAAACTGGATCCAGATACCTGAATTGCCAACAATGCTTTTATTATGTTTGTGAACATATTTCATGGCAAAAAATAGGAGTCCTATTATTTAATAGTATTCCTGGTCATATAGCCACAGTATCTTAATTTTAAAAATGTAGTTATATATATATACACACACATACACACTACTCAGAAAAACTTAGGGATATTTGGCTTTCGAGTGAAATTTATGGAAAACTTAAAAAGTTCACACTACAGTGATATTATATCATGAAAGTAGGGCATTTAAGTAGAAGC
>JAUMHL010000009.1:4398666-4443493 GCA_032362345.1 Sandelia bainsii | reverse complement strand
TCAGCTATCTTTTTGTTTGCTTTCTGGAGTAGCAGGTCGTTGTCACCAGCCATCTTTGATTTTCTGTTCGGGCTTCAGGCTTCAAAACCATGAGCTGGCTGGTATGTAGCTTGGAGCTTGTGGCACCTGTTCGGCATCCTCCTCGGGATGCGGCGGCTACTCTTCCAGACTGGCGTTCAGGAGGACCAGCTTGCACTCCCCACTGAGAGGCACACACTCGGGGAGGGAGGAGCTGGGTATTCCTCCTGGCTTCTCACTTGAGTGAATTTTATTAATATGGCATCCGGTTGGACTGGGGACAAAATGTCAACCAGCGTCTGGGATGGCCCATCAAACTCTGGTGCTCCTCTCTGTCCAGCAGCAACTCCAACCATCAGACAGCTTGAGTTAGCTCCACAGCAGGTCAGGTTCGTCCCTGTTTCACTGAATAGAAATTTGTTTTCTCCCAGCGTAACACGCCAACATCTTTTACTGTGTTGTACGAATATAAATCCATACAAATATACACGGGGAAAAAGTTTTAGTCCACAACGTCGTCTCCGAGTTGCAGGTTAACTACACCTGTTAGCAAAACTAGCACTGTCGATGTTAGCTAACTGAAAAGTTAGTGGTCAGTGTCACAGGTTTAAATACTAACGTTATGTTAGTCCAGTCGCTTCAACAAATGTTCGGCTAAATTAACGTTAACTGTGTCTCCAGTAATGCCGTGATGGTGAAAGCCTGACGCTACAAACATTTTACCCAACAAAACAAAACGTTGCCATATGGTGAATTCAGTATTCTCGGAACTCTCGCTAAACTCCCGCGCGTTTTCTCCGTCCGCCATGTTTGTTTTTAAATTAAGCTTCACTTCCGGCTGGTGACCCCAGAAAATAAGAGCATGGGCGCCCAGCTTTGTTTTTAAATATAGTCTTTATGTTTTTAAAATAATAATAACCAGAAAAAACAAAAGCCCACAATAGTCTAGCTGCATTTTAGAACAACATCACATATTTTAGTGTGTTTCAGTGAAATAAATGTTGATTGTTGAAGCATGGATGATCAAACCCAATTTTGTTTTAGCAAAATAATTAAGCTGAATTGTAAGTAGCTATGATCAATGCATCCATGTAGATATTGCAGCTTCACTTGGGCTTCTTAAATAGCCTACTTTTCAGTTGTGTTTTTAATTGCAAATATGTAGAGTTGCATATAACAAGAAGCTGTGACAGCTGTTAAAAGCTGTTAAAACCCATCTTTAGCTGTGTTAAATAAACTCTGGTGGGAATGGGACTTTAATACACACTGGCACTGTATTGATTTTACACTCTCTTAATTAGGTTAGCTTATAGTTTCTTTATCCACTGCAGCTCACCTTTTTGTGATTTGTATAGGCTACAAATTAAATAAAGGGTGTTACAGTGAGATTATAGATTACTAACCCTGACAGTTAAGACAGTCCATGTTACCACATGATTCTTTTGTAGGCATTTTGAGAGACTGACCCATTGTACTCCCTTTGTAAACTGTGAGTGACCTTGTGACATCTGATGATTCCTGCAGGTCATTTTACAGTCAGTGTTGTTTGATTCAAGAAGCATTTGCATTAATAAAAATGAAAACATGCATCTCAGAGATCTCAGAAATCAAGCTATGAAAGTATCAATCATCTCAAGATGACTTGTAACTTCAATAGACCATAATGTGCTTTATTTTCATGCCAACAACCATTTGTAGGAGTACTGTAGGTGTCAATATTTACAAATGGTGAATATTTCATTTTGTGATCGCTCTCTTCCATCTGAGATTTGTGGTTGACTCAGAATCTGAGAACTGCCTCCCCACACAAATCTCATTTTCTTTATAAGAGTCTGGGATTTCACACATATCCTTATTTTCATTGAGCTGTCCCACCTGACCACAAAGAAAGTTCCTAAACCACAGTTTCCTCGAGTTAAACAGTTAATGTATGATATAAAGTGTGAGTAAACCCACTTAGCTTGGTGTTGTAGCAGTGGGTGGCTTCTAAGGCAGTCCCTCGATGCTTTAGAGACAATATCACCTGAAACAAAGTGCAACCTTCATTAATAAAATATTTCTCCCTGCCCAGAGCAACATAGACTCATTTAAAGTCCTTCTCCAACTCAATGGGGGCACTCTACCCACAGGGAGATATAGTGACTATACGGGGAAACATTTCTCATATTAAAGGCCCAACTTCTTTAAAAAATGTTTTATTGCCATTTTGACTTAACAAAAGCTGCATACATGTGTTTCAGACTTTGCTCAGATTTATCATTTTCTCATCATATTGCTACAGATATCATTTTGAAAAAGACCTAATTCACACAAATTAATACACTTCAAAGGCATGTTGCCTGGGTAGACATTATCCCTTCTCTAATTATTCAGTAATCTCGTGACACAATTGGTCATGGTGAGCAACACCAAGCACTGACACCAGATGGTGGATTTTGCAGTGGAACCCCCTACACACCCTCTGTGCATCCTTATTTTGATTCAAACCAGGCCTTGTTTGTATTCTTCAAGTTTCAAAGACAATTTGAAGAAATCATCTCTGAATTTATTTGTTAATTTTGGTGTTCAGTGGATGTGCAGACAGAATATATACAATTGGTTTTATTTATTTCTATCCAAGATAATCGAGAGAGTAATTTGTTTTAGCTTCTGTCCTGTCAGTCTTTTTTTAAGCAGCAGGTGTACTTCATGTCAGAAGCGAAACTCAGACCTGTCATCTGTAGATATAAGCGTTGTTTCCAGGCCTTACAACATTCATTGACTGTTCTAGCTGCAGCTTCAGGGACCGATGATGTGATGACCTTGATCTGAGGCAGCCTCCTCAGGGCTGCTCCAGGGCAAAGGGACAGAATGTCAGGAGAGATTTGTGCAAGATGTCATTACTACAGGAATGTACGAGTCTGCGAGTGTGTGTGTGTCAGGGTGCAGGTACATATTAATAACCTGTGCTGCACAGCTCATGTCACCTCCTTGCAAGCCTGTCTTCACACTGTATATTCATTAGTCATCACACTGTACAGTCATTTGGCGCCTTTGAATGCCTGCAAAAAACACCAAAACCATATAAATCCTTTAATGTGATGTCAACTGGACACAACATAGAGTACAGTATAAGTATATAAACTGCTCGTAAGGAGTATTGAAGAAATAAAAATAAGCTTTTTTTGTACGCCTACTGACTTGACTGTACATGTTCCTTCTGCATGTACTTCAATATACTAACAGATCCGATTTTTTAACATTACATATTCATCATTTTTCATTTTGCAGTTAGAATGGATAATCCACACTCCTCACTGTAAACAGTCTTCATTGGAAATTTGCAAGATATTCACCAGCATATCACCACAATTAGTGAAACTAGAATCATTACCCTGTAGCTAGTTCTAATTGTAAGTAAGAAAATGATGCCTTTTAGATTTGGATAGACTATTTAAATTAAGCATAACGCATTGCAGTATATCTTGACAAATACAGATGTTAAAAACTTATTTTTATACTTAATTTACAATAACATTCTGTGACTGTTACTGGATATATTGCACAGTTATTATATTCCAGAGTTATTAATACACCACTTTTTTTCAAAACAGGCTCATCACAAACTGTTTTACTTTCTGACAAAGGACATAAATGCAGAAAACAGCAAAAACTAAAACAGCTAAAGCACTAAGACATGCTTGATCATCAGCATTAATTGGATAGTGAGGGAGGATAGGAAACTTTGTTGCCATAAAAATCAAAATAAATAATTGCTAGGTGAAACTCCGGGAGAATGCATTCTCTATCTGGTTGATCATAAATCCTGAAATAATGACATGCTTACCCATAAATGACTAAACAAGGGGCCATTAAGACATGCATGACTTCTCCTGATGTCTGTGTAGCAGATGTTAATAATTTTTCCATAATGGAGAAGGAGAGAGGGAAGGAGGAAACTGCTTTGTTCGATCATATCAAAGAAAATGTCAAATAAGGGTCAGCGGTGTAAACATATCAAAGGTGAAAGAGAAGCTGAAAGTATAAAGAGTTAATCTATTTAATTTATGTGTTGCTAAAGAAGTTAAATCAAACCACAGCAAGTGCATTTGATGGGAAACGTGTGACTTTTAAACACTTCTATTTACTGTCTGTTTTTTGAATTCAAGTTGAAAAAACCCTGTGTTGACAGTTAGGTGACTTAACGGCTCAAAACAGACGTAGATGTTATCGCGTCCTCACAGTGTATCTGCACATCTCCTGTGTTCTCCTCGCTTTGGCGGCTTCTCCTTGTTGTTTCCAGATCTTAACGGAAGATATTTTCATGTTCGGGTCCGACTGTGACAATACAGCCGATCAGCCCCAAATGTGAGATCCTTTTCGCACACAGATTGGTTCCGCCAGAAGTGAGATGTGAGATTATCAGTCTATTAGATTCTTACTGGCGTATGGCACAGATCTCATTAATGCTGATCTTGACTCACCCTACCTAAAACACATTATTTCTTAAGGCTTCGCTGTGATCTTATCAGCTAGACTGTCAGATAACAGCCTATCTGCTCACAAAAATATCTGTCTCCTCTTTTGTGATCAGACACTATCTTTTCCATTGTCTTAATTAAGCACTTTGTCACTTTTTGTTTGTTGGCATTAACAAAGTGCCGTATTTCAGGCTAAACTGCATTAACTGACACAAGAAATAAAAACACATTTGAAATTCAGTGCACAAGTTTTGACATTGTTTTTACTCTGGGGTATCTACATTAAATACAGAAATGACTTCAAACATCATCACTGCTATATTAATCAGTGCAATATTGTCGTTTTGAATGTTATGCTTTGTTTATATTGCTTTTCATTCTGACATTTTATGATTGCTGTTGTAATTAGAGCAGGTAGATTATTGGAGCGTGTTATGAGACTTGCTGCTTTATCACCTGATATAAATCTAGAATATTTATCCTGCTTCTGTGATGAACAACAGTGGTTTTATTGACAAAGAAAATAAAAAGAAACTTGCAACTAAAGTCTTTTGTATTACTAAAACTTGCTTTTCCTCCACTGATAGTTACAACAGTCTAGAAACTGTCATTTTGTACTGTAAAACACTAAAGGAAAATCAGTTGAACTTTAAGCTATAGACAAACTAAATGCCATATGACATTTCTTTCATCGAATTAATTCTTAGAATTTCAGCAGCCGACATAAAAAAAGCAACTCGTACAACTGTTACACTTAAGAGATTTTGTGAAGCTTTCAGCAACCTTGAAACTTCTCCTGGGCTCTGTTCAAATGACAGGTAATACAATTTCACAAGTCTTAACAGTCCAACCATATGTGCTTTGATTTTTCTCTTTTCAGCTGCTCTGTTTTGTCTCCTCAAACTCTGCCAAGTCAAAGTAAAAGAGAAAACACCTGACATCTCATACTGTAAAATGATTGATTTCGATGCATTAGCTTGGAATTAAAGATGAAAAAGACAAGTTCCAACCTTGATTTTTAAGTACGTCATTCACTGGTATATTACATAATGCATTTACTTTATGTAAAGAAAGCTTTTATCACATTTTGCCTCAATCTAAATCAGGCTTCTATAGTCTATTTAACCTCCAACAAACAAGACAAATACAGCTTTTTAGGTTATGTGATTCATTCAGTGAAGTTGAAGACGTAATGCGATGTCAAGATTCAATCTAAAGATTTAATCTAAAGCTGAGCTCTGTATTGTGGAGCTGTCCTAAACATCCTGTGCATTTTTGCTTTTAAAATTTCCACACGTTAATGTAATAAAGTGACTCCAGTCTATCATTCTGTTCATTTCCATTGAAATTGCACTTTCAACTCCAGAATATGCATTCATTAATCATATATTGTATCCTTGCCTATCTTCTGTAACTTCTTCATGATGGTGATACCCTGGATACTCACCTAAAGTGTCCAGGGAGTGCATGCGTATGTGAGTTCAAAACAGATGGCACCTAACACACACACACAGAGTAGCTGTTACTAATAACTTGCAGGTGTAGCGATTCTGCAGCTCACTAAACCAACTGACAAAGTTAATGCTAGTTTGATAATATTTTAATGGATCAGAGTGATACATCAAATGAAAAAATTACTAATAATATCAGATTAAATGACCAAAGAACACCAGCTTAGCATCATAAAATATTTGCAGCTCCTTGTAAACAGCATGAACACACATTTAATCAACACATGAATGTATACACAAATCAAAGTAATACCTGCATTAGCAAAGCAGTTGCACTTAGGTTTAATATAGATATTCTTTATACTAAAAATGTGTTTTTTGTGGTTATACACAAACTTCTGATGCTTCAGTGACTTTTCTGATTTGCTTTTGATTGAACAGAACTATGGGGGTTTCAAACTAGCTACTACAGTCTCCCTAAGTAAGAGCTTAGAGGACTTCATACATTAACCTACATTAATCTACATTATTGTAGATTTACAGATGGCTAGGACAACTGAATGGTGTGATCACCTGTAATTCATTCCTGCATGTTCTTTATTTATTTGTACTTAAATCTTCACCTGTAACTTGCATTAAGACTGTCAGACAGAGAAATAAACATACACTCAGGCTTTGTAAGCAGCCATGAGTATGTCAACTTTGTTTCATGCTCTTTGTTACACTTCTACTGCTTACACTTTAAAGTCTCTTCTTCCTCTCCTTTATGGTGCAACAATACAGCTTTTTACACTGTTATTTCCAACACTGTAATAAGTTCCCTATAGCTGTTAAAAAAGCAATGAGATAGCACATGACAATGATGTGCTGTAACTGCTTCTCGTGAAGAAGATGACATTAAAAGGGAGCATGTTTGAGGCCTTGACTGAGAGATTATTCACTCAGTGACACACAGACAAGGATCTGACACTTGCCTATCTCAGTTACACCCAGACTGGGCCTTGTTGCCTTGTTTTGACGCTAATTACTGTACTGACAAGATGGCCCCCACTTTGTGTCTGAGCATCTCATCAAGGCCTTAAGAGCCATTCACACAGTGAAAGGACAAGGTGGTTCACTTTTCAAAAGTCAGATGACAACTGACAAAGCAAGAAATATCACTGGATCATTTATTACTGGTTAAGGCTGTGCAAGCCACAAATGTTGTACTGCACTGCCACAGAATGTGTGCCCATTTTAGCGCTATACCTACAAAAGCCATGAATACACGAAAAATCTGTTACTAAGCCATGGCTTCTACCAGCAAAAGCATCTACAGTGACTGCAGCGACCTTGAGCAGCTCCTCAGAACCTCGGGAAGTTCTTCCCACAGAGATTTGGCTGCACTGCTGCTGGATATCAGACTGTGTATTAGACACTGATCTGTTTAATTACAGCCTGAGTCGCATGCCATCTGTAAGAGCACCTCATTGTCTCTCTGCACTATCCAAACGACTTAAAGAATCCAGAGATATTGTACTCCAAGGACATGCTTAATTGAGTTCTGAGCGCAAAGTGCACTGCCGCATTCTTCGACTTCAGTGATGCAAGCTTGGCCGAGCAAGCTTGCTTTGTGATGATATGAATTGATCATAAATTGTTTGTGATTGTCAGTTACATGCAAAACAGGGTTCTGAACAAAGCACGATTATAGATTTGCTTAACTACTCAGTAAAAACTCAACTTCGATGGAGTGGGGCCAGAGCGAAGAAGGTAAAAATAACCCCAAACATGTAACTATATTGTTTCAGGAGGCATGAAAACAGACGTTTTGCAAATGGATTTGGAAGGAGTAGGATGAGGCGAGAGGGCTAAATCTGTCTTGTTCATTTGTGACAGACTTGGCGTGAAGCAGTGACTTGAGCTTGGATAAAGAAAAGACACTTGCAGCAGAATTCTGCCAGTCTTTGGTTCTCTCTGTTCGTCTTCCCCCCACTACTGCCACCACCGCCACCACTCCACCACACACAAATATACACCACCTTACCTTCCAGCACACCACCAAACCTGGTGCTCCGCAGTCACCCATTAATCCCTGCATGTCGGATTCCAGCCAGGTAATTACTGTTTAAAAATATTTCATCCCATTCTTTCACCGTAAAAAAAAGAGACAAACGGAAACAAAAGGAACACAGTTCTGAACAACGACAAAGAGGTGCTTTAAATGCATTTTCTTTTCTCTGGTGGAAATGGTGGCTTTGTTTGCATACAGTACAAGGTGTCTGAAACCAAATCTGCAGCTATTTCATATTTAAATGCAGCTGTCACGCTCTAGTTTTTACACCCGGGTTTGGAAAGTTGGTGATGCTGCTTCTTTCAGAGAGAGAGAGAGAAAAAAAAGCTTCTGTTTGTGGCGCAATAAAACCTGTTTGTTGAGTCACTGCCAGCAAACTTCCAAACTAAATAATTTGAAGAGAGATGTATTTCTGTATTCTGGATTTCTGAAATATTGAATCCAGTCAGAACATAAGGATCTCTTTTCCTCATAGAGAAAGTTTTATGGATACCTTTTCTTTGTATTCAATGAAAACTGATTTCAAAACTTAATTTTAAAGCTCTGACCCTATCTTAACCTCAGGCTGTCACAGCTGCTGTGTCCTCAAACAAGCAATGATGTTACTGTTTGTTTATGGTAAGTGGAGCTGACATGGGATTATATTGCAACAGACACGGTTAACAAGCTCATCACACTGCGCTGTGGTATTCACAGTATTTCATATGATCTGATGAGGATAGCTTACTACAGCATGCGACTTGTCATTTAGTGCTAAATCGTATTCAACAAGGCTCTGCTATGTTTGGATCATGAGATCATTTACAACAACTGGAAAGTGAAATAAACCTACACAAGGGAAAATGTTTGTTGTATAAGTTTAGTGTGGTTCAGATCAAAGTGAAGAATCTATGGAAAAGTTTGCTCAAAGCCACCATGTGCCATTTTTTATAATTATAATTGCTTTCAAACTGTGATGACAAAAGGTTTTGATCCTACAAAAATAAATGAGTTGATCTAAGCATAACTCTCTTTAGTTATTAATGGTTTGCCAAGCTCATGCAGATGTGCAGTTTACAATAATAAAAGTGGCAGATACCTCAGACAGAGGTAGAACAAGGCCAAGGGTTCAGCTGATGGATAAGTGTATATGTAGGCTTATTCATGGCTGTGGCTAAAGCCGACATGACGTCTGATCCCAACACTCCATGCTGAAGACATGGAAACAGAAAAACAGCATTTTTCTTGTTTTACAGGGCTACAGTTAGTCCCAGCATGTATGACAGTATGATGAGTAAAAAGCAATGTGTAATTGTACATCTTGGACGTAACTCTCAGTTAGTACTGTAGTAGTAAGTTAGCTTTCTAATGACAAACTCTTAAAGGGCTCCTATTGGTTTTAATCTTGTCACATGCACACCACTTTGGTATGTAGAGACATCCAAAAGTTGACAGGCACTCCCATTCCCAGTGGCAGGTGCAAATCTAGGATTTGGCAATTCCATCTCTCCCCTCTGTTTGGTGAGAGATTCAACTGAGTTGAAATTTGATGTCTGCTACACCGTGTAGCTTAGTGGCGTGTTCTGCTTTCTGCCATTCATTTTTAATGCTACTGGAAGGTGTGGCAATCACACATGTTAACACCCAACACAAGGTGGTCTTAACTTTGGAACAAAAACGAAAAAATTCATTTAACATTATTTTCCACGTGGGTCTTGTGACTGAAATATTGTACCTATTGTGTTGACAGTGCAATGCCTCTAGAAAGAGCCATGCTGTTGCACCATCGTTGCATAAAACCTAATTTCTATTACTGTTTTACTTTAGTGGACTGGAAATATGTCACACATGTGACTTTTTGAATGTGCACGATTCTCTGCTTCTTCCTGATAATCTATATTAGAGTTCAGTAATATATGACAACAAAGCCACACATCCAACCCAATTCTCTTCTCCCTCCTTTGTTTTAATATTCACACATGTCCACCACATTTAGCATTTCTCAAGTGAATAAGGTGCAAACCCACTTTTCAAGTGCAACCTGCAATTAGTGAACTTGATGCCTTAATAATGTGCGAGGCGACTGTGTCAAATTCCTTGTTCTTTCACACTAAATCGTAAAATGCTTGTGTTGTGACATTATGTCCCTAAGAATAGAGAGAAGAGGTGGGAGGGTGGGTGAGAAATCAATACGCTGGCAGTTGCAGGAGACGTAGTTAATATGCGGCTGGGTGGGTGTAGTGAAGGATGGGGGAGCATCAAATGCATCCACCCTTCTGTCACCATATGAACCTGCAAACACAACTGCATGTTAATGCCTGGGTTTCACACAGATTGTTTGTCTCTTCCGGTTCCAGTGAAAGACAAATATGTTCTTCTTATTACCACTAGGAAAACTGCAGAACTTCAGTAAAAAAAAAAAAAAAACCCTGTCAAGGAGATGCATGTGAAAGGCCCTGTAGGGTCATACAACTGCAAATAACCACCAGTTAAAGGCACAATCTGTGATCTAAATGTGATCAAAGTGTGAACCTGCCTGCTAGAAATATAAAATAAAACTGAAAACTGTTGTCACTCACAGTTTCATTGACTAATTGGTATTTTACTAACACTTAAAACAACTAAATCAATTACATAAATGTTTTTTAAATAATTTGTCTTTTAAGAAATCCGATGTTGTCCAGGTTGTACACAGAAATCAAATTATGTTTTGATGATACTGAATTTCTGAATGTTTGGAAACTAATATTAAAAAGTTTCTTACTCTCTGTTAGATCTGTCTGCCACTTTCATCTTCCATCATACTTTACTCACTTCACCTGCAAACTTTAGAACAGTGTATTTTCACTAGCTTAGTCTGATGTTCACTGCAGCAGATTACAGCTAAACCAGAAGGTTTCCTGCCTTAAAGATTGCAATGAATCATATTTGGAAATTCTATTTAAAAAGGTCTATACTGAGCTGAGTGAATGAGTAAATTTGTGTTTTTTTTCCCAGCCATGTTTTTTTGTTTTACAGTTTACTGTTTGTACATCACATCATAATAAAGTACAGAGTATTGTTTGCTGTGAATTGACGGATGGTATAAATATAACAGAATTTGCCAGCTGTTGACTGAAAAAAAAGAAACACAACAATAATGTTAACTGTTCAACATACAACAGATATTGTTGTATGTTTCATGAACTCAAGCTCATAAAATATGTTTATTTATAACACATAAAAGACTATGCAATCGTTTAAGTGAAACTGTGAGCTTAATTAATAGTTTGTACATTTTCTGGTCATTTTTCTTCACAGGTGTATTATCAAACCAAAACAGCATGTATATAATTAAACAGTGAATATGGACAAAAAAGACATCTGATGGCATATGGCAGGGTCAGGTGGAGAAGGAAAATCTTGTCATACAGCGGCGGAAATCTATTAACTTGCATACATATGGATTTATGACAACGACTGGCACAAAGAATCATGAATAACTTACAGACGGATGTTCTTATATAAGCATCAATTGTTAATTGAAGAAGCTGTCACACTCCCTGGGGCTGTCAACATAGTTTTATAAGCATTTAAACTCAGCTTTATCAAATTAATGGGCTATTCAGTGCTGCATGATTCCCCTGTAATCCATCTTTGGTGTTTTCTATGTAGAAAAAAAAAGTTAAAATCTAGTTCCTGAGTCACATCATTCACTTTAGAAGAAGCCCATTTTTACTAATGTTGGCCCAGTAAAGATGCTACACTGTCTTGGCTCAGGCGATTTCCCTGGACTCCAAGACACTGAATGACGACAACCTCTGCTGCATTTTTTATGTCTTGTCTCTGTAAACAGAGGCAGCGGAGTCAGCAGGAATAGCCGGGTTGTGCTGAGGAGCTCAGGTGTGCTGACAGGTAGATCTCTACAGGCCATGTGGGGCTCGCCTGGGAAATCAGGAGAAGCCCTCTTCTCTCAAAATTTACGTTTTTACAACACAGAAGAAGAATAATAAAAAAACACAGAGCAGGTCTGGGCCTTGTCCCTGGAGCACTTGAACACGTGATGGGGAACAATGGAGCGATCTCAATGTCTCAGCCTTGTTGAACAACTTGTTTCAGCAGTGAGAATGTTGTTAGCCTAACCTTTATTTCAGTTCCTTATTCCTTCCTTATTGATAGTCTGTAGTGCAAAATCAATTACATAAATGTTTTCTGATGTGATGCCTTTGTGATGAACTCTTCAAAGTGTCTTCAACTCTTCTAGACTGTATAATTAAAAGAAATTGATAAAATCTGAAACCATAGAGTCGGAGGGGAGATTTTTCACAGACGTACATGGTTTTAGAACTCATGGGTGAATTGTGAGAACTGGATATCAGAGTTCAAGATGGCACCATTTTGTTCTAATGAATGTGGCCTTTGCAATTAAATGTCTTACCAACTATTTTACAGGTCTGTCATCACTACTGAGTACAATAGTTTGATTGTCTACCATCATTAGCCACTGGGACAAACTATGCAACCTACGATCTTTAATACACCCATGTTCTCGTTAAATTTAGGGTTAGTAAACAATAATCAAGTGATAGAAACACTCAAGTTATGCCCTCAAAAGATCTGAAACGAAATGAATTCAAATTCATGTGAAGCTCCATTATATATTAATTTCAAACAATGTGACACTGATTCATGCACTTAAAATAATCATCTGTGTGGAAATGTCCTTTTTCAGAGCACACATATGGTATATTTAACAGTGACTGATTTCAGCTAAAGAGGCGTCTTTTGTTACTGTACATTGTAGTTTTTTTTGTGTAGTTTATGACAGGTTGGGTAAAAAGAGAGAAAGCGTCACACTTATCACACCAGTTTTCACCATACTGGTCAGTAGTAAGTTACTGACATGACACATAAATGTGAGAATGACAATCTGAAGAAAGTATTCTATATGGGAGATTTAAGAATATTTGCTTCGTCATATGTGAGAACAAGTAACATGCCGTGATCAACATCCCTCTCTAATAGACGCTCGGTTTGAAAAGAGAGAAAAAACTGTCTGGTACAAACACTGGCCAAATCAGAGGATAGCAGCAAAAACAGAGTGATAGCTGCGTGTTTGAACTTGGTAATTGGTTGGGCACTCGGTAGGCAATACAACAGAGGACCTACGAAGTGTGGTGTGTGTTTCGCAGCCCCACTGTGCAGCCTCATAGAGTACAAAGACAGAGAATGAACTTCAGAGGGTTTTAATGCCTGAAGAGAAGAATATGGACATTAAATTATCAGGAGAAAACAGCAGGGTATGAAAAAAGAGCCTTCTAAAGCCTGCAAACGCAAACGTACATACAGGCTGCTTCTGACACGGAAACCTGGCCAAATTCACAGACTCCTTTATTCTAAGCTTCACACTGATACTCTCAGTGTTTGTATGTGTGTGTGTGTGCAGGAATATACTGTATGTGTGCACATGCTTTACTTTTTAATTTTTAATTTAAAGCAATACGCTACCATAATACACATCCTTTTAATGCACTGAAAGTGGTAATTTTTGTAAAAATGCACAACCCTTCTTTAAAGCTGTAGACTTAAAGCTGTTATGTTATGTTAAAAATAAAACAAAACAAAACACTGTAGCTTCTTTGCTACATAAGAGACGAACAGTGTGGAATTTTAGAGATTTACATCACAAAATGTTGTAGTTTTATTACAGTTTTGGATCATAAAATGTACCCCTTAACTAAAACATCACTCTTGTTAGACACAATAGGCTTAGCAGTGACAAACTGTTTGTTTCTTTATAGTGCTTTTCCTTTAAAGAGCTGTGTGCTCAGGAAAAGACAAACCACATACTAAAAATGTTAATGCATTCTATTTTTCAATTTACACACATTCAATTGAAAATTTCTTTTGTTATGAGAGTTTATTAATCAATAGTGTCATTTCAAAAAACAAAGACAGAAAAAAATAAAGTGCATATTTCCTATTGTGTCCAGCATTGTGCATATGTTGATTGACAGGTGACGGTTTAAAACAGCTTGAAAACGTTCTGCATTACACAGCAGTAAGAACGAGGCCTTTGAGGGTCTCTCCAAATAGTCTGAATTTCAAAGTGAGCGAAAAATAAGTACAATGGGAAATAAAAGACTATAACTAAATGAAAAGAATCACTCTTGAGAGTTACAGCTTTACACACACACCTTATTAATCTTTAATATCTCTCCGTGCTCCCCCTTGTTTCCACCTCTCTTTCCAGTTTATCTCTTCTGAAGCAATTATACCCAAGAGGACTGAGCACATAGGACATGCTCCCACTACCTAGAGCAATAATATATCATTACATACTAAACATATAGCAGCTATGCAAACAGCCTTTATTGCTACTCCAGGGCGAGTGCTATTTATAAGCACCAACATAGCCACAGAGATCCCTCCTCTACCTGACTCACGTACATTTTGTTTGCAGATCATTTCAGATTTGTCTGCTTTTCTCGCAGTACTTGTGTGCTGAAATGATGCCTGTCAGTTTGTCAATTTTATTTTTTTTTTTGCCATTTAATTTCAGTATCTTCGTATTGACATTAGGGGGTGCTGGAATTCTTCAGACTTGAGTGATGAGGTGTTGTGTGTGAATTGAAGCAGTGTTGAAAACTGACTACAGGATGTGATACAATTTTTAAAAAACTCCAATGTTTATGACTTTTAATTTAAATATAGACTCAGCTAAATGTAGATTCTGTGTGTGTTTTTACACTACATTAATGTCAGGTGATAATGAGACATATAGACAAAATTTAAAATGCACAAATCATATTTATCATTTCTAAAAATTTTAAGTTTGAAACAGAATTAATATAAGAATTGTGAAGATGTTTGCACAACACTTTTCAAAAAACAATACATAACATTTTGAGGTTTATTTGGAAATCAATGGCATTGCATGTAAAATATTTCAGAGACTCCTCTCAGCAGACAAACCTGCTCTGCTGCCCAAACAGGAATCAAATTCCTTTCAATCTGTATCTGCCACAAACAACTGTTTTATACTTGTTGTAAAAAAAAAACTTCTGCTAAGTAACTTATTCAAGGCAAAACTCATGAATTATTTAAGAGAACACACTTCCCCTTGTTTATTTATATATACATATGTATAAAATATCATTTATTCTAAGAGGGTCTATAAATCAAAAGTATTCCCAGAGAGTAACAGATAAGTGAGGTTATTGTGCAATGAGGCCAGCTGGTGGTAATAATTTAATGACGTTTTACAGGCGCTATAAAGACAGCAAACAGATGTGGCATTAAGGATTATAAAGTTGGTAAAACTTTTAACAAGTGCTATGTATTTCGGTGGTACAACAGCACAACCCCCAAAATAAAAGGAATTTACACATCCTTCAATTCCAAAGCTATCAATCACATGCATGTTATTCCCCTGGGAGCGTCTTTACATGCATATTTATCAGCTCAACATGCTAATTCCTGCTGCTATACGCCCGCCAGGCACGTCTCCAGGCGTGTTTATGACTCGTAATTGTTGATATCCTTTGATATATTTCTCTCAACTAAGACATCATTTGGTTTTTGTGGTCGAAAGTCAATGAGGCACAATGACCCGAGCTTTCAATTCAAATTTACAGTTCAATATCTATTATATGCTATTCAGTGACTGGAGAAGAAGCCTCTATCAAAGCAGAGAGGGGATTCAGCTGTGTTGTCTAGCACATGGCAACAAAGCTCAACTCAAGGTTAGTTAATTGATTTGAAAATAAAATAAGGGAAATTGAATTAATATTGCAGGGATGTAGCTGAGTGTTTCATGCTTTTTTGCTGGATTTTGCTTGTCAGAGTAGCACCTCAGTGAAAAATAAATTAATAAAATGCATGTTTGTTGTAAACTTCCATAACTTGGATGTTGCTCACAGGACTTCTGAACAGTTTATCATCGTTTGCCAAACAATTAACTGTGAAAAAGTTTCTGCGGTATAAGACACATGTGCCATATTGTTGCAAGATCCAAGTTCATCAGCATGCATTTACATTGCTAAAAAGCATATATGGCATTCCGGCAAAAATTCAGCTCCACATCAGAGAATGAGTGGGAGCTCTCCCTTGCTTGTACTCTCTCTTCTCTTTCTGTCTTTTTTTTCTTTATCTTTCTTCCAGTCCCTCTTCCTCTCTTCGCTTTTTCCGCAGACACCTGCCGCCAAGCGCACACCTCCAGGGAACCAACATCTGAGAAATGCAATTTGAGCATTTCAGCGCCTCAAAGAAAAGACAAACAATGCTGGAAAAACGAGGGGATAAACACGTTGCCGAGTTGATGCTGGACAAACATGTCGCGTTCTTCTCCAACTCACAAATGGCCCTGCTACGCTCAGAGCTCGCAGGTGTGGAAATTCAAGGACAAACTTGATTGTGCCCGTGGTTGCTGTTGTTGTTTCTGGGTTTGTTTGCTTGTTGTGTTTGTCTCTACTATTGTTCATTCCTTGAAGGATATGGTCCTTTAAAATGACAGGAGAGGGATGGATGCTCTTAAAAGGACAAGAATAAGGGAAGTAATCTTCATCAAATATTGAACTTACAGCAGGAAATCAGCAAGCAGGGATGTCAGATCCACAGAATCAGTTTTTTAAGCAGCAGCTTAGAGGAATCAAGTGCTTCATTAATGCCTTTTGGGCTGAGAGAGCTGAACTGGCTAAAGTGAATTTATCGAGTTTATTGACAATAAGTTAGAGCAGCTACTGTGACCTTTTTGGTAAAGTATTGCCTTTGTTTGCAACTAACCTGTGAAAGGTGTACTTGCACGCAAAGGGACAAATTAAAGACTTTTCACAGGGTTCATAGATTTTTTTTTTTTCATAGAAGAGAGAAAAAGAAACAGCTCTCGGTCAGCGTGTGAGTAGAGAGTTGTTCCTTACAATATGGACATTGTCAGTGGCTCAAAAGACAAATAAGTAGGTGTCACAGCAGAAATTACTTTCCATGATGAACTACATAGCCATCATCAGCAATGACACAGCGTCATTCACATCAACAACACAGGTGCATGAAAAATGGAACAGGCTGGCAGGAAAATGAATTATTAATGACACATTTAAGTATTATAACAGAAAATCAATGAGCATACCTGGTGTAATTAACATGCACAATGTTTTCCATAATCCAGCACAGTATAATTATGCCTCTCTATTCCAGAACACGTTAGCATTAGCTTTTTCTAAAGCACACAACACCTGTTTATTTTGTTTGCTTGTTCTCTGCCTTCCCTTTTTCTCTCTGTAATGATAAAGAGGCTGCAAAATGTTATTTAGCTCTGGTGTTGGATGTGGACCTACAGTTATTTGAAGCTAGCCAAAGACCTTAAGCTGAAAACCTAAAGGGATCAAAACTGTGTTTTAAAATTGTCCAATTTAACAGAATTACTTTGTGTTAGACTGTGTTCTGACCAGAAAATGTATTTATTATGTTTCATTTGAAGCTGATACAAATGTTCATACACAATTGAAGTAACATAAATGGATTGGTACAAACCCCTTAGTGCTCATTTCGCTGGTTAATCATAGAATATCTACCACCAGACATGTACATTTGTGTATTTCACGTTCTGCTATTGATTCAGATTGAAGGGTTGGGGTGTGGGCCTATCTCTGTATACTGTAACATGTCCACTAATCACTGATTACCACCGTCTGTTTGTGCTGTGACCAGTGGCAGTGTACAAGATTTCCCATCGTTCCTGAAGGATGCTGGGGAACAGCTTGAGCGGAATCCAGCACGGGACTGGGATTTTTGGCAAGTCAAACTTTATCAGCACAAACATGCGCAAAATGAAAACAAACACAACCCAGACTGCTAATTACCATCCGCTTGGACCTCTGTCCCCTGTTTTTTCTCATAGAGACACAAAATGGCCGACTGCATCGTACATTCCCCTAGAAATCGCAGAAAGCTGCTGCTGTTCCCTCTGTCCAAGGCCCAACCCTTGTTGCCTGGATAATACAGGTTGACACACTGGTAGCCCCAGTGATTTTTCAAACCTATTATTTCATGTGCAAAGTTATAAATTACACGACTGACACCAGTCTGGTATCTTCTGGGCCATGTGGCCTGAATCAACGCCAAATCCTGTGCCACTAATTTTACTAATTGCCTGAGCCTGGCCAACACTTTTCATTGGTGTGGAGCCTACAGTGTCACAGGAAGCTAATGAGAGCTAAATAATGTATGTGAACCTCTCTAATTGCTTCATTTCTCATTTTGCTTACCAATTCTCATATCATAGTTAGGGATGCCAATTTTTTTTACTGCTGATGATTCTGACATTGGTTAATACTAATAGCTGCACCAGTCTGTCAAAGGGCAGATTCTGGGAAATTTAAGCTTGTCATGGCGTTGTATTATATTGTATAATAGAGACACACAAGATGGCTGGGAATGCATTTTTATATATATTATTTATCAAATAATCCTCTCTGTCTATGTGAAATATTCAGACAGGATCTGAACCAACCCTCTTCGGGTAAACATTGCATTATTTCAGATGCGCTCATTGATGCATACAGCATCATCAGGTAAGGCAGTGTATGCCAGCATGTGCCACCTGGGGCTGTATGTATCTATGTGTTTCTATTCAGTGTGTGCATATATACAATTTGCTTAAGTATTTGTGTGCTTTCCCTGTGTGTCATTCTAGCTCACACAGATATGCATATGGGTGTCTGAATGTGTGTTTGTATGTTTGGGAGTGTGTACGATTGTGTTGTTTCCTTGCTGGCGAGGTTCCCACTGCAGAAGCCGTTGGCCACCTCTCCTCCCAGTCCTATCAACAGGGAAGCTGTAATTTAGCAGAAAATTTGATCATCCAAATAGCTGAATATTTAATGGTATTAAAGCGCATGGTAAAAAAAGCTGTATTATTTATTTATTTACTCCCTATAGTGTAACCTCTACTCATGCAACGCCAGGCGGTCCTGCAAATATACTCTACCTGACACACGTGTTGAATTATTGACTGATAATTTATCATAATTCATGTCACTTAAAACTCAATAATGCTCTCCAGGACCTCACCACCTCCTCCTCTCTTTGAGTCAGGCAGAGACGATGACCAATCAAGGTGGTGAGAAGGTCGACACTCCATAAAGACAACATGGCTTGACTGAATCATATTTACTCTACATCGAGGCTGCCGCCTACACCACAACCACGGCTGATAAAGCATGAATCAAAAGTCCAAATCTTTCAATATGTGAAAATAACGTTTGGTTAAGCGATTTAAGCAAGAACATATGCATATGTTTAATGGAAGAAATACTTTGAAGTATGGACATTTTACCAAAGACAAAATAAAGACATAATTAAAACTCTTCACAAAAGACGTTATCCAGACCGGTCCAAGTCAAAACAGGCACTGGACAAAACGTCAAAAAGTGTTTTGAAAGACCAGATTCACCATAACAAAGACAACAAGAGCTGTTTTCAAGATGTCAAGATGTTTATTTCTACCCACAACAGCTTCAAAACCACCTGCAGCTGCATCCTTCCACTTTCTGTGACGGATATAATGTGAGGCACAGAGCTTGGAGTGAAATGCAGGTGGCACACTGGATTGATGTCGTTTTTAGAGTTTGTAATGTGCCTTTTCCCACCTCTATTTACAACCACATTACCACACCTCTGGGTCATGTAGTCTGCAGGAAACAATGCTAATATTTTTGTGTAAATTGCAGGAAATCGGTGACACAAATATCTTGGTTACATGCCTACATGCATGTGTTCAATTTGCTCTTCTATACAACTTGCAATGGACAACAGATACAGAGATCTTTTCAATCTCATCTCAGTACATTTTACTTATGTTTAATTTGTTTGTATTAAATAAAATTAACATGATAGTTATGTAATATTATATAATCTTCCATAAACCCACCCACACAGACATTCTCCTCTAACTTTAGACAAAAAAAGTATGGCCTGTTGGTTTCAAAAGTCATAAAAGCAAAAACACATAGGGCCCAAGGGAGGAAGAAAAAAGGACAAAGCAAAATGTATGCAAAATTAATCGAATATACTGATTATCAGTAAATTCATATTTGAACTAAAATTTTAAAGCAAGAATACAACAAAATCAAAAAGTCTAGATCTGAAAATACACTTGGTGATTCCAAAACATGGATGACCTACATTCTGGTCGGGCCGCTGAACGCCTCACCCAGATGACCTACATTTTGTACAGTCCCTGAAAGCCTTGCTCTGACAGATGACTTTTAATGTAAAACCCACACACAAAGTCCACATACAACAAGTAGCAGTAGCAGTGAGCAGCATGCTACAGAGGTCTGGCTTGTGACCTTGCGCAGCTCTTTCTTGAACCACAAAAAGCCTTATGTGCAACATATGCAATTGGATTTCAGTTAATCTTATGTTGTTATTCCCATGTCACCATAGTGTAAAAAATGTCAAACAGGTTCTAATTTTTCTAGTGTCTGACATCATTTAACAGTTTCACACTTTATCAGTAATGAAGCAAACTTTTCTTCACCAAATATAGCATCGCATCAGTATCTGGCATGGAAAACACAACATGACAAAAGACAGGAAAAGATCATCGCCATTTCTCTCCCCTTCATACAACAAATACATGAAACATGATGTAGCTGCAAGGCCCTCAGCGTCATAAAAGACCCATAACACATCATATCATATGACCAGAAATACCAAAACATTAATCTTAAATGTTAGTCTGCAGGTATTTTATTTGTGCACCTATTTATTATTTGAACATGATAACACAACAACACAACAATACTTTATCATCCTGAATGTATGTAACGTATGGAAATGACAGTAGACTTGGATCTGAACTGGGCTGCGACAAGGTAGAGGCTAATTGGATCTCACAGTGTTCCAAAAGTAGTGTCACACATTTACACTTTTTCTTCAGTATTCAAATTAGATTTTTCTGACCCGTCATTAAATTATTTGTTGATTTAACAGTACTTATTGTCTATTGCACATATAACTGACATGTTACAGTTAAACACTCCTGATCAGTAAAACCATCCTCTCGGTACCTGACCATTCAAAAGCATATTTTCAGTATAATTGGTTGATCTGATACAGTGTCTTTTATGATTCAGCTGTCTCTTGCAAAGGACTTTGCCTCATCTTAAGCACCAGGTTTCAGTGAATCGCTGTACAAATAAGGATTAATTAATTGATGGATTGGTGAAAGGAATCTTGTGGCACATTAAAACAACAAACGTCTGCAGTCTGAATTGTTAAGGGATAATAATAAAATAGTGGTGTGCTGAAAGAAATGTCTAAAAATACAAAATACTCTTATTATCCATTAATGACACCACAGTACAGTAGTCATAGCCTCTAATGCAACACTCAAACAGAATGTCACTGGCAGGAAACACAACACCGCATCTCTTAATAGGATTGTGCCTGTATAGCAATTTGTCAAGCCAAAATATTCAGTTATTTATGAGACAAATATAGCACATTGGAACAAGTAACAGAGAGGGAAATCGGAAAATAGTCAATAGGATTAACCAAAGCATAAACTAAATGCTCCTTGATGTGTCATCGATAAAAGGATTTTTGATTATTTGTCACCATAAAATGCGTGGAAAGATTGTCATGCCATCATTGTATTACTGTATCCCTTTATCTGTATGTCAATCTAGCCACATTAGAATCTGGGCGCTGTTTTCTCCCTGCTTTGTTTTTTTATGGATTTAACACAGTCTGCATTTAGAGTGCAAAAAAACAGATTACTTCATCGCCTCAGGTCGATGTTGAGTTAATAAATGGTGAACTTCCATAACTGTACCCTTGCCAAAGACACAATGTCATCTTCAATTAATCCTTCTGCAATCAATACGTTGGATTTGACACTTTATATTAGTAACCATGAATCATTTTATTCATAAACAACAACATCAAAACCCCGACAGACAACCACAGATCTTCTAATGGGAATTGTAGTATTCGTGTTTTTTTTGGAGTCTAAGCTCATAAAGTCTTTTAACGCACCAGTTGTTCTTTGCAGGAAAGTTGTATTTTGGTACAGTGTAGCGGGCTTGTAGTGTATTTTATAAGTTGTACAATAAGAAGTTTGATTCTTGCTGGAGTTGGTGCGTGATGACAAACTCCTCACTCTGGTTGGGAAGCTGTATTTAATTAGGAGAAGTGTTTTTTTGTTTTTTTTTAACATCTAACTGTATTTTGTTTTACCATAACTGGAGGTGAAATATCTGTCATGATGAATACACACACACACGCACACACAGACACCCATAAAATAGGTGAGAGTCGTACTGTAAAAAAAAAACTATAAATTATCATAAATGTGCATATAATCATTTCTATACAAATGAGCTTTGATAGCATTTCCTTACAAGACTCTGTACTCTGTGCACCTCACCTGTTTAGATAAACTATAATGTATAACAAAAAATTTAGACATTTTACTCACATATTAAGCTCTATTTGCATGAATTGCACAGAAACAGGCTTTTTGTAAATTAGCAAGATAATTAGTCATAAAATATAACATAACAAGACATAAATGCATATACATAAGACTGTCTTGTTCAGACACACATACAGTACTTTATATAGACGGCGTCTATTAGAGAAAAGTATTTTAAGTTTTAAATTTGTTTGAATAAAATTAACTCCACAGTGTAGTTGCCTCTTTTAAACAAAAGCTTGAAAGTGGATTACCGATGAAAACTGAATAAAAGGGTATTTTACATTAACAAGGTATCAAATAATACAAAATCAGTGGAAAGGTGTGAGTGAATGTAAGTAGAAGCTACTTCTAATTTGCTCAACGTAGCATGAATACATCACCAAAAAAGGAGTAAATTATGTTGCTGAACAATTAGAGCTTAATTAGTTTTTTTTCTTATGTTTTTTCATCAATAACTCAAAAAACACATTTCCTTTGGGAAAAAAATCCATAGCAAGTAGACAAACATTCATTTTAGAGCTGATCTACAAACTTACTGGACTTCTTAGGAAAAGGTCAATGATAATACAAATGTGTTTCATGATGCAGCAGCTACAGCCTGCAGAATACTGTTAGTAGAGGATCAACCCTGGTGTGACGACGAAGCAAAAAGACAAAAAGCTCTTGCTGTTGACACCAACAAATAAAAGAGAACATTAAAAACTACAACTTGATCTGAGCCTTGACTACTGAAATGAATGTTTTAAATATTACTGTAACCAAAGCAAACATTTCTTGCTAATTTCAGGCTAATTATAGCCAAGCTAGTGGAGGGAGTTTGTAATTTAAGCTCTCGGGCTGTTCTTGTCACAACAACTTCTTAAAGCTTCAGTGAGTGCCACAAATAACGTGTGATGTACTTAATAACAATTAGCATAGCAATCATGTGAGTTCAAAGGGAATTCCTGGTGGTCGTTGATTAGTCAGTCAGCATTACACTAGATTGACTGTGGATTGTTGCTGCAATGGACCACCAACCCAAATCACAGTGGTTAAATTATAGTCTACATAATTCAAATGATAGCAATGAGAAAATACGGGGATCATGACCGACTCTCTGCTGTTTTATCTCTATGGGTGAAACCAAGGGAATATCCAAAGTGGGATTTAAAGGAGCCTAAATAATAGGCAGAAAGGGCTATTTAATAAGTCAACATCAAGGCCTTTATAGGCTATGAAGTCAACATTATCAAGAGGATCCAGGTGAGGACAAGTGGATACAGACATGCGATGTTTGGCTAGAAGACCATGTTCAGCATTTATCTCTTCAAATTTAATGGGAAATGACTCAGACCTGATGATCACTTGGGATGCTATTTTATAACTTTGTTAATAAGCAACAGTTTTTTTGTAAAGAGAAAATTCACCCTCTAGCAGAACAAGTAAGAACTTATATCACAACACTACATGTTGTTAGAATAGATTTAAAAATATGGCTTTATTGAATCAAAGCCTCTATTAACACAAATGTCTTAGTGCTGGACTGATGCACTTAATTACATGACGCTGGGCAGATACTGTCTGTATTAAACCACATTTTGGTCTCTTGACTTGGTCTCTTCTGACAAATTTTAGTATCCATCTGAATTTGACGACGTTGTGACACCTGATTAATTGCCATGAGTCACGAGTGAGCTTGCTTTTGTGTGACAGACACAAATAACTGACACTGTACTGATTATCAAGTCATCATCTTTTCAGCATTTGCATGTTCACATTGTAATCAGCCAAAACACAGTTCATTGGGCATTTTTGCCCGTCTAGACCGGAAGTCTTGAAATAGCAAATCATGCTTTACAGCTTGTATATCAGTAATGACATGTTTTGCTGTCTCTGAATGTTCCTGTCTCTTAAAAGTTAAACTCCAACACAATTAAACTGCAAATGTGATGATGTTTTTTAGGGATTGAAATAGTTGACTGGATTGTATTCCAGTGCAGTGTATTACTTGGAAGAATGAATCACATTTATTGACATAAACTGAGTTGCAAGGGGACGGCATGGTGGTGTTCTCTGGCTTCCTCCCACCTTCCAAAGACATGCAGTTAGGTTAATTGGTGACTCTAAATTGTCCATAGGTGTGAATAGTTGTTTGTCTCTATATGTCTGTCTGCCTGTCCAGGGTGTACCCCGCCTCTTGCCCAATGACAGCTGGGATAGGCTCCAGCAATCCCGTGACGAGGGCAAGCGGTTAAGATAATGGATGGATGAGTCGCAAGGAGGTGGTTGGGGGGTGGTTAAAAAAAACAGAAACAGTCACTCAACAGATCCGAGTTTGACTCTGGTCTGTCAAAATCACTTTAGTTAGACAAGGATTGTTTTGTTTGAAGGTTGATAAAAATGTTGTGTCTACAGTCACAATTAAGTTGTGTCTGTATTAAACCAGACTACAGTCTTTCCCTAACCTTAACCAAGTGTGGAACAAAGCCTAAACATAACCATAAAATATTTAATATTGCTGTAGTTGCAAAACATGCATACTGCTTAAATACTGGAGGAAAACAAATACACTTTCTGATACATACTGAGTCAATGAATGCACAAAGTTTAAGTAATAATGTGTAAATCCTAAATCAAACAATTATACAATTGAAATAATACATCTCCTGACCTTCTGTTAAACAGCCAAACAGCACTTCAACCTTAGAGGAATATAATGGTTAAAGCAATCTTCTAATACAACTCTGCTGACAAATGGGCAAAGCAAAAGCAGAGACTGGATGATAAAAACTACAACCACAGGCAGTAACAACAAACAGGGACCTAATGAAAATGCTACAGTAACAAAGATGCTATTCCTCCTGGCAAACATATATAAAAGCCTCAGGGTGCTGATAAACTAAAACAGTGTGGATGGGCAACACTCCCAGCAATTATCAACAAAATGAAAAATTATATCAAATGTTTCCTGGCAACAAGAAATCCCACAGTGTTCGAAACAACAGTTTTGAGGCAACTCCAAGAATACTGTTGCTCATCATGTCAACCAAAAATGATTTTTTTTTTTTGTTGCTGCTGCTTGACTTTTCTTTGAAGTGGTTCAAGAATAGCTCAACTTCAAATTCGTGCGTTCATTTTTTGACAGGTCCAGCCATTTCTCTTTGAGCATCTGCACTGAGGAAGTGTGTGACAGCTGTTTGTCTGATTGGACATTCCAAGTGTTTCATTTACAGTTTGCATGCCATGTTGCGAAACTGATTCTGACACATTTCTGTGTTGATACATTTCTAGTTAACTGCACATATTGTTTATTTGCCTTTCAATTTGAGAAAGATGTTGAGAGAGAAAGAGACGGTAAATGAGACACTTGAATATTCAGGCAGGTACATTGATGTGTGGATGCTAATAAATCTATTGCTCATTTAGAGATGCCACATCGCATGACATTTGTCATTTCACATGACATTTGTTTGTATGTCCCATAGACTTTGAGACAGATAGATAGATAGACAGATAAGTAGATAGATGCTAGCAGCTCTACAGACTTGAAGTGCAGAAGCAGACGATGCATAATCAATTCTCATCTATGACACATTTACTGCAAATGGTGATGCAAACAGTCCTTGTGGTTTAAAGCTAAAGATAAACCAGGTCAACTGAATATTCCTCGTGGCTTGTGGTAAGTCTTTGACTTATACATTATATAGTCACAGTGTGCCCTGCCTGCACAAAGCCCTGTCTGCATGCACTGCAGTCTGCTGCTACATTTCTTTGTCCCCCCAGAGTTGCTCCCAACTCGCCCTTTTTACCCTGCGCCATGTTTGCAGCTGCAGGTGGTGTTTCCGTACAATATTTAACAGATTCACACATGCCTTTGCCTCCCCCTGCACCCTCCACCCCACTATCCCACCGGGTCCCTGCGTGGCGTTTGAGCTCTGAACAGCATTACCATCAGTCCAGTGTAAATAACATGAAGTGGCAACTCATAAATAGTTAATGATGCAAAAAATCCATGAAGTCGCTCCCTTGGCTCTCTGAAAACTGTGCCGCTGCCATTTGCTGCATTTCCTGGAGGGTCTTGTGGGGCGCCTAGTGTTAGTTTGAATCATTGCCTGTGCCATGACGAATTCACAGAGCGATTAGTAACAGGTGGTAAAACGGCACAGCAGGTTATTCAAGGCAGGCTGATATCACAGTGCTAAAGGTAATTATAAATGTTTGCACTGCATGTCAATAAAAATACACATGAACACAAGACCTCAACAGCAAATAAGCAACAAGCTCTTTGTTCTTATGCTCAAAGAAGCTTGCTGTGCTGGACAAACTGCAGACCTGCATGTCTAGAAATGGATCACAGTGGGGGATTTTGAATGGGATCCACTGCTGCTACTTTTTGAATAATGCAAGTACATCAAATCATCCTCAGTCCTCAGTCGCACTTTACTGTTAAATGACCTCTCCAGCTTCTTCTCCAAGATTGAGTTATTTATGTTCATCAGGGACATAAATAACTCGATCAGGGAAGTATCACAATTTCTTGATTTGTGACAACCTCTGTAAATAAACTTCCCACCAACAGCTACAGTGTGTTCTGTTTCTTATATTTCTTCCATACCTCCATGTGGAAAATGACCTGAAACCAACTTACTGCTTCAGGAAATGCATCAAGTAGCTTCAAGGTTTCATTCACCCTTAGATGCTTCAACTACAGTCTCCTGAAGTAGTGCCCTTACTGGCAGCAGGTGTGCCGGACCTTTGTTGTTGTGGTTTCAATTAGAAACACACAGTTAAGTTTTATGGAACAGTCACGGTTTGGTTAGGTTTAGGCACAAAACAACTTGGCTAGGTTGAGAAAAAGATCTTGTTTTGGGTTCAACTAAATACTTTAAGGTTAGAGGACCTTTGGTAGCATGGTTACAACAATAAAGTCTTGTTCTGTTTGCTTCCTTCATAACTAATACACCCACTAGATGTTACCTAACAATGAAACATAACTGGCCCGTAATAGACTAATTGATTAGACAAAAAATAGGGTTTATTTTGTAGAGAAGAACCGTCTCCTTAGACCACCTAAAATCCATGTAGTTTTTCTTGATGTCTGCAACCTATATTTAAATCTCTTTGTTTACTCTGTTGTAAAATTTGTCATGCTTTTAGTTGCAATTGTTAGGTAGGTGCACTGAAAGACAATACAAGTCTACTGTCACTGCTTTTGCCACATGGTTTGTACCATGATAACTATCATTTTGCCATATCTGTGAATTATGCAATGGTGGGTAATGCTGCAGATCAATGAGGTTTATATTGAAGATATGACAGTATTGTATTTTTATGTTTTTTTGGATCACTTTGGCTGAATATTTAATGCTTTATGGAATATGCATACACGTTGTTCAGGCATTTATTTTCCTTTTGTTTGCCAAGAAAACTAATAAATTTACTGTACGCAATTCTACGTAGTGACGTTCTTTATGTTTGGAGTCATTTACTCCCCAGACAGGTTTACCTCCCTGTCACACCCATTATGAACAAACTCCAATAACATGAAACCTAATAAACTTATTTGGGATTTAGGAGGGTTATTGCCACATTAAAACACAGTCAGTACCAGTCACAGATACAGATTATGCAGCACGTGAAAATCCAATGAATTAATTTAACCAAGTGATTTGTAATTTTCTGTAGCAGACTTCTAAAGCAAAATCATTTTTATATGTAAGTAATAAAACAATGTTAAGTATATTTCTTGTGTGTGTATGTGTTGTGTTGGTAACTGTGATTTTCTGTTGGGCTACTGTAAACACAGTTCTGTTCACTTCAGTCTCATTAATTTTGCAACTTCCTTCTTTCACTTCCTTCCTGGTAAAGAAGGAAAAGTAAATTGTACCTTTAAGCTTCACACACTGATGTAAACCTGCCAAATGTAATGTAAAAAAGACAACAAGCAGCAATAAATACAATAAATTCAATTCAGGGCATTTTTGCTGTAGCTGGGGTGTTGTCACAGTGTACTGTATAGTTTTGTACAGATGCTTCTATTATTCTGTCCATCCACAATAATTCCCTTTGAATATCAGAAATGTGGATGCGGTCTTTGAGTGCTTTCATTTCAGGGAGTGGAGGGCTGCCAGCTTGGAATCTACAGCCAAAACGAGAAGGCAGTGTCTGGGGAGCAGAATAAATAAATGAATAAATAAATAAAGGATGTGATTCTGTGAAATAACATCCAGTCAGACGCAACGTTACCACCTAGACCCAGTCTGAGTCTGTCCCAGACTATGTTTGAACCTGGACTCCCCCCTCTACCTCCAGGACTGCCACATATCCCCCTTGATGCAGCACATTAGTTTCATCTCTGAATTGGTTCTCCTCATGCACACAGCGAGTTTCCCCATCAGCTGCCTATCTGTCAGTGTGAAGATGGTAATTCAGAAGGGAAGGAGGCTGGGGAACAGCTGCTCTCGCAACAGCCAATAATAATGCAAAAAAAAAATTACTAACCTTAAAAACCGCAGAGATGGGAGTAAATTGGGAATGTATACAGCTTTTGCGGGCCCTCTCCCGTGAATTGTCTCTTCCCTGACAAGCAGCTCATTGCATTTCCCATCATGCATCTGATCGGTCATTCAGAAACACAAAACACAAATAAGTCAAGTCGACCATCTGCTTGTTAGTGGCAACTATAAAAGTGTCTGTTTTAAAATAAACAATGAAATTACTTTGAGGGGCCAGAGACCACCTGAATGGAAAATCAAATATTTTGTGTTCTTTAAGGTAGGTTTCTGTAAACTATAAAACAACAAGCTTGTCTTTAATTTATTACAGCAACACACACAATACTTGTGTCATCCTCATTTTCTAAATCAATAATCAGCCCAGCATGCTTCATTAACAGTGACCAATCAGAGACAAGCTGGGGATCTCATTTTACAACATGAGCATTCTGAAGACATAAACCATCTGCTACTTGTAGGAACAGAAAAATCAAATTAATCCATTCTTATCATGCATTCAGATTTTAAAGCAATTAAAGATGTTCTCAGTCTAATCGCAGACACAGAAGTAGCTTGGTAATGAGGAAGGCAAACTCTTAGGTGAACTTTCCAGGGTTCTCAACGGCGCGTTTGGAAACTTTACAAGTCTCGCACACTCCAGTGAGCCGTTAGCCTGTACAATACAGATGTTGGCAACAACAATGAATTTTTTATTAAGCATTTAATCATTGTGCAAACCCAGATTTCCCATAATAGTAGGCTCAAATTCAAAACCCTGGTATGCCAAATCATCTACAGTGTAATGTTTTCTTTTTTAATATAAGAAATAAACAGCTGCCAAACAAGTGCAACTGGCTTTAAGATTATATAAAACCCAATGATGAACTAGAATGTTGAATTTACCTTAATTAAGCTTGGGGAGTTCTGCTTGCCCAGAATGCAAATTTGAGCTCAGATATGGTGCTGGTGCTCTGGTAACCTCAGAGGGCTCGGACATCAAACCCATGCAACCACAGCTTATTACGGCACGATGCTGTCCAATTAAAGCTGAAGTATGGATGGCTTTAAGACAAAACACATTATGGAACAATGCTTGGTTCCTGCATTGACTCTTTAACCTTAATCATTAACCTCATGATTAATCATTAATCATTAATAGTCACCACATGAAATTATTAATGTCAGGTGTGTACAAGAAAGTGACTGCCATGGAGCTGTTAATGGTCTCAACTTTGTATTTGCTCTTTAATTCCACCAAACGTGAATGATTTCTTTAATAAATCTCATCCCTTGCATGTTAATTCTGACAGGCCTTCCCACGACAGCCACCAAAGATTCACCTGTTTCACCAAAGTACAGCAAATAACAGTGATACCACAGACTGCAGCATATTGACGAGTAAATTATAAGTGGAAGATAAAGTTTTAATGGGGCAACATATCAGTGTACGCCCATCGATTAGTGTGTAGTTCTTCTGCTTAAGCCCCTTGATATTGGTCTTTCCTTTAAAAATTGAAAACAAAATATGTAAAAAATGTTGGTGCTTTCAAGGAAAATTGAGCTGGTCCAGAGATGTACTCAGCTTTCCATTTCTACCATCCCTTGTCTTCTCCCGTGAATTATTATAATTATCGGGCTTATATTCCTTGTTCAGTACCTTTCCCTCCAACCCAGCACAATTTCCACGTGCACTCACATTTGAGGCCCCAGTTGAAATTCATGAAGTCCCACCAGTGCTGGGGTTTGCTGGGCTGGCGACCAAGCCAAGAGCGCAATGAGCTCATTGTTACGCTCCGACTGCTGCTCTTGATTTCAGAGCTATCAACAGCTGTCGATCGGAGATGTCCTGGACCCCGTCCATCAATCACAGGCCCCCATCATCAGGAGACAAAACAAATAACAGTCAGCCAAATGTACAGCTCAGAGTCAAACCAGGTGCAACAAAACACCGAGACACAAACGGGGGTCTCACGTATTTTTTCAACAGACTGTTAGGAAGGTCAGAAGTTTAGTAGTGTGTGAAGTTTTATGTACTAGATCTGGTAGAGCATCCCAACAACGCTGCCAGGCTGTGAGTTTGACTCTCACTCTCTCAGGTCAGCCGTGCTGAAACAAATGAATGGACTCACTGCTCCGTAACACTTTAAAATTTGTGTTACTACAACATAAAAACTGAAACAGAGGCTGCAAAATATAGTTTTCTTCATTTTGGTACCCTGAACAAATACAATTCTCCAGTGGACTCATTTATATCAGGACTGTAACACTAAAGGAACACAACAGACCTGATCACTCATTTATTACATTATGTTGCATTACTATTTATTCCTTACTTTAGTTTGTTGAAAACCTGGTTTCTACAATCTGCACTGTATGTTTTTAAAACCACATATAATATCTTATATATGTATATACTATGTCACAGTATTTGAAAAATTAAGAATTTTTGACCACAGTTAGTGTGATAGTGCATTGTTTTTGTGAGTTAGGCATTGTGCAGAGCATGCAGATGACGCATTATCCACTCTTCCTGCTGGTGTCACGCTACTCGACTGATTGGCAGTTTATGATCCTGTAATACACACACACACACACGACAAAGCATAAAGTCATAATGCACCAGCAAAGGCTGTGAAGAAGACTGCAAGCTAACAAAAAATGAAAACAATGCATTATTAAAAAGATGATTTTAAAACAAATTGCAAATATTTGATGAGAAAGGAAATGCATTCAACCTCAGTGTTTGTATGATCTTCTTTATCAGTAGATAAAAATTAGATGAAAATGTGATCACATGTTTTGTGTGCATCACATCTTTCCAATATAGTGAAAACACCGCTGGACCTTCAACTCCTGCCAGTTGCAGAACCATACTGAACACCATACAGTGCATATTTAGAGCTGAAATTATGTGAACAAATTCCCCAGTTGTAGCTTTTCATACAGCTTTTCTGTTTTATGTCTTTGAAAATTGAATATTTCTTAAGTTTGTGTGGTTGTTTGGACGAAATAAGCAGTTTAATCAATTAATTAATGGACAAAATGCTAAACAGCCTTACACATCTATATGCCTATATTGTACTACAGTAGGTTACTGAATACAATGAACTAACCTGGTCATTCAGAGAACAACTGCTGTATTAGTTTATACAGAAGATCTTACCAACAGAGTGAAGGTAAACAAACCAACACCCATTCCTACCCCGCCAATAGCCCTTGCACCATCTGTTAGCATCAAAACTATATGACACAAAGATACAGTACATATCTCAAAAAAAACGGTTTTTTAATGGCAACTGGACTTGTTTTAGTTCCTTGACTACGTTTCACCCTCCATTCCAGAGGGCTTTTTCAAGTTTTTTTGAGATAACCATGACCTGGATGACTGAGAATCTTCACAGATATACAGTACATAATTAATAGTTAAACATAATCTAATTAAAATGGACAAACTGGATGCTCTTGCCATTAGGGAGCTCTAATTACGGGCTAAATTTTAAGCTAGAATAAAATATTTAAACAGCAAAATTATCTTTCACTCTCCAGTCCTGAATGCATTAATATGGATGTGTGAAGTGCATTCAAAGTGGGACCTACAAGATGTAATTTTCCTTCATCAAAGCAGTTACTAATTGTTAAGTTTGCTGCCATGCCATATGTGCAGCATTGCTGAATAAGAAATGTAAAACGGTATTTATTTTTACCTTCCCCTGATCTGTAAAGTGTTTTCTCTTTCTGAAAAGTTGAACCCCGTACAGCTATGTTCAGAAGAACCTGGGTGCTCTCATCATCAGTTAACCAGCTGCTCTGTGTATCCCTATGCAGCCTATCTGATCCCACTGACCCCCGTTTATATTACTTACATCATCGTGATGTATGAATGCATTAAGCAAAACCCTCCACCTCTTGATTTTCAGTAGAGCTGATCCATGCAAATACTGGCCAACAGATGCAGAAACACAGATTTAGATACACACACACACACACACACACAGGCACACAATCACATATAGATAGTAACATGATGTTTCCCTTAAGGCCTATCAATTCCTATGTGTAGCAACCACAGATTCCAAGCCGCCATCAAAATCCAAACAAGATCTGTCAGCAATTAAGGGAATACGGGGGGACATTAGAAAGACGAGCTGCTATCCGGCCTACATTCCCATTCCCTGCGCAGCGGGCAATGGGATGAGCCTGGCATGGCGGCACTCATGGAAGACCCACGCATACCCTGGGTCATCTATATTCCACCCATGTTATGGCAATATTGATATTGGCAGGCAGACTGCTGATATTGGGTACGTAATGATGCAATTAAAACAGGAGCCATTTCACTATTATTGGCAAGAATGTGTGTCTCCCCCCCTCCCACTTTAGGAGGCAAATATGATTTGGAAGCAATGCAGAGACATCTAGAGAGAACCCACTCGTAATAAAATAATTCTTCATGCCTTATCAATGTCCTTTTTGGTTTATTTGTTAATGCTGTTTATTAGAGGAAGGAATTGCACTTTTTGTGGTTGTTCACATATTTACATAAATCTATCATGCATGTGTTGGTCTATGTACTCTTCAAACCACAAAGTATGGAATGGCCATAATTCACCTTGCAACAAACCATTGAGCCGAGTCTTATGTTTTGCTTAACTGCACTCAAGTTGAGAATCAAATATATAATGAGGGAGAAATGCTTTTCTTATCCATTATTGAAGTCATCTGCAAAGATATGAGATCTGAAAAAGAGCCCAGAATGAAAGAAAAATGCAAATCAGTCCAATAATATTGGTTTATGCACAGGTTATATACCTTGGAAATAAAAGACCTGAGTGCTTTTAGAGCCATATGTTGCTCCTTTGTTCCAAGAGGGGAGATGCCTTCATGTCACTTATGTTTCTGATTAGCAAAATGATTTATGCCACAATCAGTCAAAAATTCAGACAGTGAATGTGAAAATGTATTGTGACTCCACCAGATGCGCACAATAAAACAAGATTCCCATTGTAATCTGGGGTACTTAGTTTATATGAAGCTAATATAAGGCACACTTGGATGTGGCAAAGTCACTCTTTTTAAAATTTGACTATAAATGATTGGAAATAAATTGTGTGTTTTATGCTGGATGGCATGACTGGGTTGATAAATTAGGAACAGTTTTGTAACCTGACTTATCTACAAGACAAACCTGGTGGAGATCACAGGGATTAATTGCTTCAGAGGTGTGGAACGCCGCTTTCCCATTCTTCCCTGCGCATTCTGCGCCTAAACAATGATTAATCACCCTTTAACTATTCTCCAGAGGATGCCAGCATTTGCCAAGCCTGGCCTTATCCACTGAAATCCGCCTGTGCAGGTTGGGGAAGGTACTTGCCAGGTACAGCGAAGGCAACCTGTCCTCATCCGTTATCAGATTAGGGAAGTGTCAGGGAGCAGACGCACAGGAGCAACGCTGTTGTTCCTCACAGATCCCAAACCACTGCCCACCAACTCCTCCCCCAAAATACAGTCCCCCCCCTCCATTTTACTTGCTTTACACACAAACCTAACCACCCCCTCAACCCCACCTGCCTCAGCTGCCACTCAATCCAAAACCATCAGCCCCGTCAACGCTTCCCAGGCAGTCACGTGGCCGCGCTCCTCTGGCAGCTAACGGTGCTGCTGATCTTCTGCCAGCAGTTAACGCTGTGAATCAGATCATGTGCCTACAACTTCTGTGAGGGTAAAAATTGCCCTCAAAAAGGCTCTTACAACTAACAAATACCAGAAATCGCTATATGCAAAGCATGTTACGTATGTCAACCAAGTTTGAGACAATTTAGATCCATAAACAGAGCATCTTGAAACCTTCAGATTCATTTTGATATTAGGTAATAAAAAACATATGCTCAAATATATCTGTTATTCACTGCATCTGTCACTGGATGCACAATGTGTTTGGCTTTGGCCTGTTATTAGAAGCATTTTCAGAGTAGGTGTATGTTTTGCACCCTATTGTATATCAATCAGTCATATAGCCCACTGGCAATACAGTACAGCTTGCTCACTGACCTTTAAAGGAATAGATTCCACTCATCTTTATTTGCTTTGTTTCCAAGAGTTAGATGAGAAAATCAATGACAGTGCAGTAAATATAACCATTTATCAGGCACAGAGACTTTACAGTGATCTTCTGGAGGATTGTCATCACCATGAAGACAACCGGCCACAAGTTCCAGCACACAACCTGTCATATTTAAACTTTGTTTTTGTACAGATTAAACAACAAGATATGACATAGATGCTTTGTTTCCTCCTGCCACAAATAGCAACTTAAAGCCTTCTGGAAATCTTGCTGACCTCCAGTGGTGTAACCTCTCACCTTGCTCTTTAAAGAGCTGAATATCGTAAAAGTCTTGCTCAGTCAATCCATTTAAGGTAATCTATCATGCATTTATGCCTTTACCAGTTGGTACCGGACTGTGGTTTCAGATGAGCCCCTGGTTATACTGCAACTTGCCTCTTTCAGTGCAGTTGCTCAGTTGCTAAAAATAAAACAATCCATCCTCATAGAAAAGCCATAAAGACGTTACACAGTAGTTAATAAGGTGAGGAAGAAGCCCAAGGGATTAGTTAGAATCATGGAACCCAACAGAAAACATCAAGGGAGAGAAATCAATAAGTGAGAGATCTCACCCAACCTGAGGACATGTGATAACTTTGCTCTGGTCAGTTAGCAAAACGAGGTTATCCTTTTAATATTTTATGCCACCTGCAGCGAACGCCTGCTCGCACTAATGTGGGAGACAGATGAACAGGCTGTGGGTCCCTTGCTGATATTTTTCATGAATGTGGCTCATAAGTGCAGGCTTTATCTCCATATCGACTCAATATCTCAAATGGATAACTTATGTTGCCTCTGATTTGCGTTGGAAGAGGAGTGAGGCATGAAAGCTGCGGTAAAGGCAGGGACACCTCTTGCTAATGCTGTTTGAGCTGTCTGGGGGCCCTGAGGGGCTGCCTCACACTCTGCCTCTGTCTCTCTCTGTTCCTCCTCACAGATGGACCACACGCCACCACTGTCTACTTAGCGCTTCCCTGCTCTCTATCAGCTGTCAAATGCAATGTTATCACTCTGCAATACAACCAAAATAGCAATTACTCAACAGGAGCTTCAACACAAATACTGATTGGAGTATATTTGCAACAGTGCTAATGGGTCACAGTACAGGATTATGTTTTGATTGGACAGTCCTCACTGCCATTGTTGCCAACTGTTGACTTAACATTGTTAATAAAAAATCTGCATCTATTAAATTGAACAACTTAACAAATGATTTCAGAGAGATTTTACTCCCTGATTTAGCAAAACAAACACTTATTTTATTTAGATTATATTTTTATCTGTCAGCAAATCCCATGAATTCAGTGAAAAGACTGTAAAGTCTGTAAATCTATAAAATTGATCAGTTACAACTACAAGTAGATACTATAGTTTCTTATAGCCCTTTTTAACTTTAAAACAAGAGTAAGTAGAGCGCTTGTTGCAGATTACTGTCAGTTGGGGAATAATACACATTAAATGTTCTAGTGCAAGCATCGATGTTCCTATGCAAGTAAATTGCAAACAGAATTAAGTTTTTGTAGGACATACAATCATGTAATGATTATGTTCCTATGCAACATATATTATTTGAATGAATAAAGCCCTTCATATATTGATGAAAAGCGAATCCCGAGGAAGTGGTAGGGGTGGGTGGAGGGCATGTGTTAACATACCACAGAGTCCAGAGTTCCATGTTTGGTTTGAGTTTAGGTAAGTATGTACAACTACACAGTATATCAGCTTGTGTATTCACACTCACAGTGCAATCCTCACAACAGTACATACTATATATTTTTATTTTAACTTGCAAATGATCATAATTCAATCAATCAAGTGAATACATTCATCAATCATGCCTTCTGTCCATCTTAAAGTAAGCACCAATGCTCACAAGTCTTCTGTCAGCATTCACATTTCTCTAGTCGTAGTAACTACCTAGTTACAATACTACACAAAGGAACAGCAATAATACAGAAATGGAAGTTAAAACAATGATCATATGTACTTATTTGTGTTTCTAAAACTGAAGTGCAATATACATATTTCAATGGGAATAATACATACACTGTTGTGAGAAAATGGGGTATAGGAGAATATTTCACAGTGTTCTGAAAAATAATGATTTTGAATTAAAAAATGATCCTAATGCAATGCAACCCCCCCCCCCAAAAAAAAACACCACTGATCTCAGCAATTACAGATCACTGATTGTTTTCAGACTGTACTAGCCCCATGTGGAATGACTAATAGACACTAGAGGGACTAAGCACAAATTATTTTCAGAATAAAAACATTATATTTGTTGGTACAACTGGGTGTTTTTACAATTCCTAATTCAAGCACCATGAACTGTGTGGTGCACCTAGTTTACCTCGACAAGCCTTTGTCCCAGGAGAAGGCCTGTAGGAGCTTGTGATGTGCAACTCTCTAATTATTCACTTGACAAGGTCTTCCTTGTAGCACAATGTGCATTAGGCTCATTTAAACATGTGACACCACGTGAGCATTTTGGTCACATCTCACATATGCTAACAATGCAGCATCAAATTAAAAAGACATCTTACACCTACAGACCCGTTCTCATAATGTCACAGTATGCAATCTGTTCTAATAAACATAAAGCAATATGTGAATGCACAACAGTGTTAATCAGTTAGATTTATACTTGTCAGATGTGGGAGGAGGTGAAAGACCTGATTTTATTTATTTATTTATTTATTTATATATTATTTATATCCTGAATTATCACATATCATTTCAGTACACCAAGCTTTTAAAACAACTCAATCAATCAGCCTCCATCCATCAGTCTGTCAGTCAGTCAATTGAGATAGAAAGAGAAAAAGCAGACAACTTCATACTTCAAACTATCCTCTTATTTCCAGCATCTACTTACTTTTATCTCCACACATCTTATGATTACAGATCATTTCTGACCAGCACTCAGTTGCAGCTGATGCAGGGGGGTCGTTTTTAACCATACACACCAGTTTCAAAGGTGCTACTCAGTGGCAGCTGGACTTTCTTGAGGTTCTTGAAGATGTTTAGTTTCTTATTTGAAAGACTTCTTCAGTTCTGAAACAGGGATAACCATGACAGCTGAGAATATCCACAGACCTAGGAGCCAATCAGCCGCCCACACTTTCTTGTATGCTTTGCTACAAACAACTAACATGACGTACATAAAGCGCATGAGATCTTGGACTCGTCGTTACACCATCTTCTTCTGCAGCGATTTACTGGCACCCACATGGAGAGTTACTGTAGCATCACTAGCTGTTTATGAACCAGCTTCTAATATTTGCATAACAGTTCATTGTGGCTGAATGGGAGCAAATTCCTGCTTCCATGTTGAAACATGTGGAGCGAAGTCTGAAAGCACAAGAGTGGGGGATGTTTTAGCAGCATATTAATGCCTATAGTTTTAAAATGAGATGCCCAACAACCATAGAGAGTGAAATTCAGGTGTATTCAGTGAACATTCCTGTCTGTGTAGGCAGTGAATATTTGATTCTTTAAAAATGAAATAATTCAAAATTCAATTGGCACATTCATAGTATGATATTCATGTAAAGGTATTTAACTACATTTCTAGTTTTTGACACGTAATCCTGTGCATCTTCTCGAGTACCCACACACTGCCTTCTAAAGGGCAGCTGCTTGTGTCAGGCATGGCAGAGAGCAAAGTTTGGGTAAAGTCGTCACTTTCTGCTCCAAGGAATCGTGGGACCAGCAGCTGGCAGGTGCAGCAGTTTATCACAAACCCAGAAATAATTGAAAGTGACAACTGGCAGCACCACAAATGATTTATTAGTCTTTTACTCAGCTCCTAACCATCCTCAGGGCTGGAATCAATTATTCACCAACTATGTGTCTTCAAATCATTAATTCTACTGTGTAGAGCCAAACGCCGTCCCACTTCATGTACCTCCTCATGTACCAGACCCTTGGACTTGTTCCACCAGGTTCTGCTCCATCTGGTAGACATCTGCTTCTCAGCGTCCTGCAGAGAAACGCTCAGATGTGTTGGTCCTGGACAGGGTCACACCGGGTCGCTTGAAGCCCTGCGAGGATGAGGATGAAGATATTTAGAACATTTTCAAACAAGTGGCACAGCCAGTCCAATTCATTTTACCATTAGAAACCTCTAGATTTAATATTCAGATGATTAGAATTCATTGCTTGTGCAGAACAAATTAAAAGCTCAGAAACAACATATGTCACCATATATAGCCAAGTATTAATTTATCAGGCCGATATTAAGTTAATTAAAAAATGGATATCAGCCTATGTCCAGTCCAGTATGAAGGATATCATATATACTTGGGTGGCTGTGTGATTATAATCATGATTGTGAATGGGAAATCATGGGTTTAATATTTTTAGCATTTTGGGTTTTAGCATCACTTGGTCAAAACATTCTTTCAAAGCCTTTTCCAACCTGCGTATAAAAAAAAAGAAAAACACAAGTAGAGTGTTTTGAAATGATGATTGGTGATTTGTGAGATGTTGAATAGGATCACAAAAGAACAAAATATCTGGTTGAATGTGTATTTGTACTTTATTGAGCGATGAAACAACAAAAAGGTAAAATGTTTTACCATTTGTCATGTCATTCATGTGAAACTTCTAGCAGAAAACAATCACCTACCTAAATCTACTTTCTCTTCAAGGCTGGTATCATGCTACAAAAAATGTCTTATTGTCAATAACAATTTAATGAAAGGAAACTAAAAGTATGTTTGTTCATCTTCAGATGCTTTCTGATTTTCCTGCACTGTCTGTGGCCCTCAAACACACGCAGTGTTGCTATGTATCAATTCAATATACCGTAACATTTAAAATTTATTCAAGACTATTTTCATCTGTGCATGAATAGACATTTTGAGCACTATAGTGAGTTTATGGCAGCAGAATGATCAACTACTGTATGTTGATCATAGAGAAGGACACATGGTGTCACCCAGTGTAACACTGTCACTCATTAATGTTTTAACAGGGTTTTTTAGGACAACAAAGCACACAAAGGAATTAGTGCCCCATTTAGCTGCATTTCTTGTAAGACAGGTGCTGTATAAATAAATCATTTATGTATTTATTGTCATGGACAGTAAATACATAGGGGCTTGTCTTCGTGGCATTTGATGCAGAAACATGATGACAGCTAAGCACAGAGACATATAAACACACAGTGTGTGTCCACTTTCTTTAACAGACGTATAGGTTGACTATCAATACATTTTAAAATACATTTGCCCTGTCACATTATACCCACACGTTTTCATATGTTTCTCATAACTATCTCATAAGTATAAAAGTACAGTGAATGGACCAGCCTGATCTGCCTTCTAGGGGTGATTTCCTGTCAATGTACAGTGCTCCATGATGTCGTAATTATCTTCCCTTTTCCTTCATTTTATGTCATCTTATCAGTTATGCTGTTTCTCTTCAGCATAAAACGCTGTCAACAAAAAAATAAGACATTAAGGAAATTCTTTTCTTATTTTTCATTCAAAAGGTTTTAAGGTTTATGTATAATTAATCCGTTCAGCAAGCAGTATTTTATCTGTTATAACTCAAGCCCTCTCATCTTTATGAATACAAAGCATATATAATGCGCCGCCTCCCTATTATTAATTATGGAAATAACACAACAAAAGCACATCCTAAATCCATTACTGTTGTAAGCTAGACTTGTCTCAATAAATCAGCGTCTACAATCAAAATTGAAATAATTTTTTATGCATAATGTATGTGCTTGTTGCCACAACATCTGTTCATTATGCAGAGTAATGCATTCTTGTAGTTTTTAAAAACTTCGGTCCTATAAAATAATCATAATGACTGCTTCATTATGGAGCACAGGAAGACAGAAGTACATTTTACAATACGTCTCATGATTTACAGTTTCATCTACTTTTTATAGTCAAGTCAATCACAAGTTTGAGGGGAGAAGTGTGGGGGAAGACTCATTAAGGCAGATGTTTGTGAAATCACATGCATTCATATAAAGCACATCAGGCTCGTATGTGAAGTGCATGTGAGGGGTGTTTGGAATCCAGGCCCGAGTCCCCTGTCACTCATACAGAGCCCCAAGAGGAAATGATCACAAGTCTACCTGTGCTGCATTCATTCAAAGGGTTGTTTTTCAGTGTATATACATTTCCTTTAAGATGCTAAATGTAGAAATGTTGAAACAGTCTTAATCTTTCATACATGTGGAAAATAAAAACAGATTAAGCATGGTCCTCAGTGGTCACATCGGGGCGTTTGATTTATGGGAAAATTGTTAACTTTTATTCTTAACCATGATTTACACTTTTTACATTAGCTAACTGCAAAATATCTATATCAGACAATAACTGGCACTGCAGAGCTTGTCCATATTTTAAACCATGAAGTTCATGATTCAGTGACTAATAATTCATGATTTACGATTTAGGCTCCTTCCATTGTCAACCTGCTCTACAGAAGCTAAAGATGACTGTTTTATCCAGTAAACAGTATGTAATGTAAAAAGAAATATAAATAAATAAGCTGTGGTATTCTTGGATTTTTCTGATAAGAACAGATAAAGATTTGACATCAATTGCCAACATCTGACATGTTAACATAGTGTACAGCATGAGAACAAATCGCTTCCTGAGAGGTTTTAAGAAGATGATGCTGCTTTGAGATGGGCTGCATATAAACAGTTATTTTCTGTGTCACAGTACTAGTGGCAGCGCTGGAGTGATGAAGAGGAATATTCCTTTTGCCCCAGCTTGCTGCTATGGGACTGTTATCTCTGCAGCACATACATCAGACACTGATGCACACACCTCTTCCCTCTGAATGCAACATGACAGGTTCCTTTAGTTTCCCACTTCTAATTCAGATAACACGGCAGTCTTGATTCGGCATGAAGCGCTTAGGAGATGTCGACTGATATGAATTGAACTGTCAGTAATGTGCACAGCAAAACACAGGGCTTTTAAAATATACAAGGTCCCAAAGAATATGTGTATTCTTTGATACAGAGATTATGTTATCAGTGTTCAGGGTATCTTTGCAAAGCGCTATTCAAGAACTGATTGACAATGCAAGAGAGCCTCCAAAATTGTGATTATTTATATTTACATAAGAAGCAAGGAAATTGATTTCCTTTCTGAACAGCACACACTCTTATATTTACATTTTAAAGACCTTTAGCAGATGCTTTTCTCAACACTGACTCTGGCAGTGGATGCAACAGTGGAATGCAATTTTATACTTAAGATTAAAAGCAGCTAATAGAGATGAGAATAAGTGTGAAAAGTTTCCACATTCCCAGTATAATGACGCTCCTACAGATGACTTCATCCTTCTTTCTGTTTCAGCTGTGGATTAAAAGTCTCTTGTATAAAATCTATGTATGCTGCATGGGTAATGTTTACACAGATTACAGATTTACATGAAAATAGAACAGAAGCCAACAGTTAATGGATATACAGGGTGAATAAATGCTGTCAATGATAAAATTATCATATTTGTGATGTCTTTGAGCGCAATCCGGCTTGGTTTATTTAGGCATCACTTCTCAAAGGAATTTAATAAAAATTTATGAAATGAGCATAAACTAGATTCAGTTTTCCCGAATAACAAAACGTTTCAATTGTGAAAGCTTCAATATTACCGTGTGAAATTTTAACAGTTGGTCTTTCTCCTTTCAATCACATAATATCGACCTCTTAGTGTAAAACTCACTGCCTTCCAGTGAAGCAGTCTGTACAAACCCATGCACTATTAACAATCACAAGACTTTATTTTAAATTCAAACAACCAAGTTTTGCAATTATACCAAATATGCCAGGAGGGCTCTTATGTTTACTGGACACTGGAATCAAAATTCTGGTGCAGGAATACAATGCCACATATATTCATCTCATAACAAAAGCTATACATAAAAAACAAAAACATTTAATGAATTTCTACTTCTGTGTTGCAGCATTAAAAAACAGCACAGTTTAATTTTCTGAATGGTTCATCACCAGGTTAAGAGCAATGCTACAGCTCTGGTGCAACAAAACATGCACTAGAATGTGCATCTTTGCACAATGGTTGCCCATTATAGTATCAGCTATAGACTAGATTGCTACTTCTACTACTGCGCTTGTCTTTAGATTATCAATCAAGGGGTGATTTAGTGGTTGTCGTGAGGCTAATCGTTCCTTCTCTTTCTGATGTGACGGTAGTTTGTATGTTAATAGCAAGCTTTCAGGATAAATTCTTCCACTTCGACAAAAAAATAGCCTGAGAGGTAGATTTAATATCCTTGTCTGACTTGATGTGAAAAGGCGACCAAACACTGCAACAATGCGGCATCTTGATGCAATAATCTCAAATTAAGTCATGAATAATGTAAGAAAAAGTCATGAAGAAGAATTAATAATTCAATAGATAAATAATTTACAAAATAATCAAATAAATAAATAATGACACACCATAAATAAAGCATCAGTTTAAATCTTTCCACCAGGCAGCTGCATGCAAGAAGCAACACAAACAAAAATAGAACAAGAGAGACAGCATTGCCCCTTGTTTTGTAAGATATTAGAGGATAAACCCTATTTTAAATGTGATGTATACATTTCACACATTAGCTTTTGCAAGTTGATGGTACAAATTTTTTTTATTTAGCATTATGTGTTTTGGTACTCTTGTTATTATATGTGCTGTTGTGTTTCCCCTCAACTATACCCACAATTAGGCTGCTAAGATGACATCTCACAAGTTTCCGTTATAAAAACTACTGCAAGAAATTCAGGCCAAATACGAATGATATGAAAACTAATAAGCCCTATAGATGAACCAACCCTGCCTCCTAAAAAAAATATGTTCCTATGCAACTAGACTGCATCTGAAAACGTGTTTTTGTAAGGACTGTGAGTGGATTATGTGAAGCGCCACATTTAACAAAGCTGAAAGGAGGTGGTGAAGCACACAACTGTCACACCGCATAACCGCATAAAAGCACTTTAGTTAAGGTTATAGAAAGATCCAGGCTTTGTTTAAAAGTAAATAAACACACTGTGTCTGAATTCACTGTTAAAAGTTTTCTCTAGTAAGCCAGACCACAGTCTTTGCCTAACCTTAACCAAGCGCAGAGCCAAGGCTAAAACATAGCCATAAAAATGGCCACATGGGAGCAGTGAAATCAAACAGTGAGCACAACACTAACACAGTAGCACCTTTTAAGTTGGTATGGCAAAGTTGTTTGTTTCTTTTTCACACATCCAGCATTTATTTGGAGTTTTAGACCAACTGGCAAATGTTTTAGCTGTTTTGGTTTCCATTAAGTCGGGAGAACAAGTTCTGGCTTTTTAGCTGCTAAATAATTCACTATATTCACCAGCTAGCATCTGTGTCTTTCTGTTCTTTGGTTCTAGTCATGTGGTGTTCAATGGATTTTTAGGGCTTTTGTACTGAATAAAATCGCCTGATGCCACTGAACTAAACCAGTGAAGTTGTTGGCAGGAAAACTGTGAACAGCTAAGGGGAAGTGCAGAGTAAGATGATGATGGGTTTAGCTACAAGTGACCATTCACATACAAGTTATTTAAATACTAATATTAAAATTGTTGTTATTGCAGCATCATTTAATCCAGTGGTTCTCAAACTTTTTCTATCATTCCCCACTTGGCAGGAAGAAATATTTTTACACCCCACCTCAACAAAACAATGATAGAAAAACCTTGCATCAAACTAATTTTCACGTAAGGCTGTGGGGAGTATGAGCTCCTCTGCTATTGTGTGTGTTTACACTGGTCAGTTCTGTGTGTGACTTTGTATGATGACATTAGTGCTTTGTTGTTTACTGATGCAGATT
>JAUMHL010000009.1:4385834-4398566 GCA_032362345.1 Sandelia bainsii | reverse complement strand
TATAGTTATAAAGCCCAGCCCTAGTTTGTAGCTTCCAGCTGTATGTAGAATTATTTCCTGTGAGTTTTAGACATCGCCTAGAGTCAGACCTAGAGTCAGGATCGGTCAGAATATAACAGTAAATTATTTTACACATGCTTTTCTACGCGCTGTCCTTATGTGCTGCATCAGGGATGTCTGAATATTTAAATTTTCACGTTATAAATGCTGAAAAACTACACGAACAGAATTATAACCGAGAGAAGTAGTGAAAGTACGGTGACCGGGACGTTTTTATCCAGAAAACGCTGCAGCTTTGACGAGCGTGACTTTTCCTCCAGGTCACCTGACACCATTCTGCGCCCCACCAGTGGGGCACGCCCCACACTTTGAGAATCACTGATTTAATCTAATAAGCTGCTTAAACTCAACCTTTTGTTTCAGTGGATAATAAATGGAGTCCCACACAAGTGGTATCCATAATTTGGAATGGATTATTTCCAGCATCTAAGTGGACATAAAGTCCAGACTTTAATAATGTCAAAATATCTTCAGCATGTTGGTAATAATGTATGAAGAGAAGTATGTGTTTGTATGGTCTTAAAGGCAGAATTCTGTCTAAGTTCTCTTTAGCCCAGTAGGTGTTTTGTTAGTCAGCCAGCGTATTACAATTAATGCTGTGAAATTATACGATAGACTTATACGGTAAGACTTCTTAGCCTGTATTGTTTTTTGCTCATTGAAGACATCAGTTTTCCCTGTGCCATCTGCCTATCAACCTTACACTATCAAGAAACAATCAACAGAACCATCTGCGGTCTAGTCATCAGTCCTGTTATCCCTCCAAACCAAATAATGGCAAACTGGAGAAAGCAGGGTGAGTAAGTCACTGGTGTATCTATCAAGGAAGGATGTCATCCAACAAAAGAGCTCAATCAAACAGAAACACAGTGACAGAAAATACTGTTTGACTTCTCAGTCATAAAGGGAGCTTTTAAGAGATTTTAGATGGATTTAAAGAGAATTTTAAAAAGCTGGTGGGTAAAGAAGGTCACTGTAAACATTTTTGATTGCTTTTGGAATGGTTAACCAAATTAATTTTAACTCTATACTTTGATGATGAGTGATATAAAGTTGAAAACTGCACAGGTAGTTTTTGACTTTGGATATTCTTTCAAACTACTGCCTGAAAATCCAACGGCAGCTCTCTCAAGCCATTAAAATTCATTCACTCCTGGTGATTGCAAACAATGGGGATCCAAAAGCGAAAAAAGAGGTGGCAGACACAAAGATTAATTAAAAAAAGAAAAGCTGTACAATGGACACATGGATTGTTTCATTAGAAGCCAGTTGTGTGGCTGCAGAAATGCCAAGAAAATATGTATGAGGGTTCGGGGATGGACAGCGTTTAAGATAAAACAGTCAAAAAATGTGCAACAGACAAAACCAGGGAATGTGGAATGGAGGAGGCCCCTAATGAAGCCAGCTGGTCCCAGTCCAGACAGGCAGAGGAGGGGGAAGGATTGATAGAAGGAGAGACCCATAGGGGTGGGTGGAGAGAAAGAGAAAGAGAGGGGAAAAAGGAGTAAGACATGTAGGATGTATGGCTGCCCAGGCAGTTCTATTGTATCAGGAGGCACCAGTAGGTGTATTTCTTCCAAACTCTGCAGAAAAACCTAAAGCCATGCCAAACTGCATGTCTGCTAATCGTGCAGCAATTACTAGCCTAATAGATGTTTTTTTCATTCCACTTCTTTCTGCCTCACAGTGGCCATATTGGAAGACAGAGCATCGTTATAATGGTGAAGAGGATGCTGGTTGTTTCTCCTCCTCCACCACACTGATCTTATCCAGTTTCTGACAGTGTGTGGTACAGTGCGTACTGTATGTGCTCCTGCTCTCTGCTTGGGTTCCATTCTCCATTTCTGTTGGAAAAGCAGTGAAGATGTTTCTGCAACAATCTCAACAAATGTGAAAATTTGGGGGACTACACATTCATTTTCTTGTATAAAGTTACGCAAAAGTGATGATATCACTCACATTTTGCAACAATTTCCAGTGGCCAGTTAGCTTAGCATAGCACAAAGACTGGAAACGGCCCAATAGGTGACAAAGTCCACCTACCAGCATCTAAATCTCAGTAATTAACACATTTTGTGTCATTGATGTCCCAGACAAATTAATACTATGTAAAATAGGGAATTGCTGTATTAACACTTTTTTAATAAATAAACAAGATACAACATGTTACTTTGTGAAGTTTAGAGCTGCAGGTAGGTGTATTTTGTAACAGAGCTAGACTAGCTGTTACTCCCTGTTTTCAATCTTCATGCTAAACAAAGTTAGCTGACAGCTGGCGGTAGTTTTTTATTTGTTGTGCAGACATAAGAGTAGTATCAAGGTTAATGAGTGACCTACAACATCATGAATCACCAATATAATTTATAAACAATTACTAAAGTGCTGATAAAGTATCACAAAACTGAACCTAGCGTACCATAAGTGTCCCCTTTGGGAAATCTGGGATGCAAAATCGCACATTTGAGGTGCAATATTAAAAAGAGAACACAAAAAGTGGGACACCAAACAACAGCATGTCACACTGCCTCTCATAGGCACCAGCTCCAGTTAGCGAGGACAGCATCATGATCCAGCTGGACTGATCTCTGATTGTATAATAAAAGTTTCAGCATTTTACCTCGAGTTTATCAGAACAGATAACACATACATCTTGCTTTTCTTACTGTTACTGTTACCAGCATTTTAGTGAAACTTTACTTCCTGAGTGGGACCTGAGGTTTTGTGTCTGAAAGGGAACTTCCTCATGTTTTTATATAATCACTATTGCATGTGTAAACTTAATGTCGTCGAGTTCCTTTGTAGCTGCACTTTTAAACAGCGGTGGTGCCCAGTATTAAGTAAAAAAAAATTAACTCTTAATTTTGTTTATGTTTTTTTCTATGGTTTAACTGACTTGTCTTTATGTTTTTTTTCCTCCATATTTTAAATTGTGTTTACTTCTGTCTGGATTCATTTGTATTTACATTCTTGTGGCTGCCCTGAAAACACATTCTCTGTCAAGCACATTGTGCTTCCACCTCTGATATTTTTATAAATTCATATTTATAAAAATCCACTTTTGCCCTGTCTTATCGTGAGGAAACATTTTGCAACTGTATTATTTATTTACATTTATACATTTGCATTGATGATCTCAAGAGATTTCAATAGTAAACACTGGAAGCTCATTATTAACTGTTCTTTTGACATGGAAATAAGCTGCATCTTCTGCCATTAACCTCACGACTAACTTGTTCATTAAAATCAGAAAATTTGTTATGTGAAACATTTCCGATCAGTCATATTAAATGGGATCTTTGGTTCCCTGATGATGCAGTTTGGTGTCCAAATATCTGAAACACGTGGCTGCACAATGACTCACTCATCTGACATCAAATCAGTCTCTTGTGCAAATATATAAAAGTGTTATTAAATCAGTTTTTCACCAAGTGACAATACAACAATCCAGATTTTTGTACTTGTTTTCACGTCACCATTTGTTTCAATTCATTTATTTGCTATATTTTTTGCTATGTTTTGTTTGGTTGGTATGCTTTTGTTTCTTAACTGTAGTGTTTCTGGATTCTTTATATGCTCTAGATTTGTGTTTAATTGCAGAGCGTTTAGCTAAGCAACGATATCTAAAGTGTTTTAACGTCTCAGTATTGACAAATGGCCACAATTTGGTGTGCTGGAGTGTATCTGCACTCTTCAGTAGTTTTGATATACACCAATGACTGAATAATTGCTATACAGTATGTGCTCTACTGTTGTTTTTTTTCTGTGGCTATATTACAAAATTAAAATGTTTTGTTTATAGCAGTCACAGGCACCATAGAGAATGGAACTTTTCTCCAGTACAGAGCTGATGAAGTCATTAAAAAATATTTTCATTTTTATGACTTAGCAGTAGAAATGTGGAGCTGAGAAAAAATATTGGAAAACGTTCTGGTGCTGAATAAACAAAAGGGTCACATTAAAATAAATACAGTATCCTTTTTGAACCAAAAACACTTTTCTGTCAGCTGTTGCCTCAGCTTGTTCATGCCAATGCTCCTAAATGTTTTTAGGTACACAGGTTATTTTGATAAAAGATGTAATGACTGAAGCAAAGGAGGCTTCTGTTGAGAGTAAATCAAAACATGCACCTGAAGAGCAACGTAGAATTGATCTCCTGTAGGGTATTGACTGCTCCATGGGTTCACACCTTTAATAGACATTTTTCATCTTATAATCTCTGCGGTTTTCTCCTTAATGCCTGCAGAACAATTTCTTCATCATCAGCACAATTACATTTAATAAACTTCCAATCCAAAACTCAATATGCTTAATGTCTAAACTTGACACCCACCGAGATTCAAAGAGGATGCCATTAAATTATTTAGGGCTAATTTTTTTCAGATGCCATGTTATTGTTTTTGTGGGGGAGGGTTCAGAGAATGAAATGTAAATATGAGGCATCTTGGTAGATTTAGTGGAGTTATTGGCTTTGCAAATGTTTGAATAACTCCTCAAACACTTCTTGCTCTCCACGGGCTTCAGCGTCTCATCACAGCTTTGGAACTAAGTGATCGTTTGGCTAAATGAGGAGCCCCTGTCTCCACATGTTTGCGGGAGCTGTAATGACACTGTACTCTCAGCAGGCTTGTGCAACACTGCACTAGAGAATGAGAAAGACGGCTGGGCCTCCAGCATGCCGTGGCCCTGACTCATTCGCCTGTGGACCCATTACTCTGCTCAACACTGATGCTCAAGCTGCAGCGATGCCTCGTCCTATGGACCCATTAGTCTGCTGCATGTGAACAGTAAGAAAATGCAATGATGTCAATTCCAGATGTTCCAAGATGGTTCAGTTTCTGCCTGTTAAGAGTGTCGGTTATTTTGCATCTAATTATTCTGATTTAGTTTGACCTCAAATGACTGGTAAACATGGCAATATTAAATAAAAGACAAGGGAGTTTGAATGTGATGGCTACAAGTACTGTAAATTCATTGTTTACAGCTGTCTGACTGAGAATCTTGAGACATTTAACGTGTCATCTTTGTTCAGCAAATCCAGGTAAATGGGCGAGGACTGTAAACATGGTCAGTAAACAGAGGCGCATATTTATGTGGTCCATCTGATATGTGCATCGTGTTGTAGATATCTTTTTCTTGCACATTCTCATTTGTAAGTTGACAGGTTTCCCTGTGATGTGTTACAGGATGCCCAGGGCTACTAACATAAGGTTTAAGAGGTCCTTTACTCCAAATGCCATCTCCCTGATGAATTTAAGCATCTTGTTTGCACATATAAAGGCTTCTACAAATTACAGTGTCTGCTATTGTCTTGTGTGTGTTATGTGCTTAATGTACTTAAAGTAAGAGTCTACAGCTATGCTAGCAGCTCTGTGAGGCTGTATCTGGGCACAGCACTAAGTTCAGCTTTATATGCTCCCAGCGACAATAGTGGTTTAGCAGGTATAATGTTTACCACGTGCAAAATTTTTGTTAGTTATTGGTACCATGAGGGCCATTGATTTTGCAGCTATTTTGTCAATTCTGATGGTGGCACTGGATGAAAAGCTACAAGACGATCACCACAGTGGTTTAATCCTGTTGATAACATGAGGGTCAGAATCAAACTGAATGAAAATCTATTCGATAGTTGTCTATTCCACGCAAAATCAAAAATGTCAATCTCATGGTGGCGCTAGAGAAAAGGTCAGGTGATCAAAATCAGTATCAGTATAGTAATACCCAAATCTATTGAGTAAATGTTGAGATGTTTCACTGTATAAACAAAAACTACTGTATAACCTGCTAGAGGAAAAGATCAGTACAAAATGTGAAGTGGTGGACAAATGGACACAATGGTGTAGATACTGTATATATAGGTTCTAATGCTTCCCTCACTAATAATCCTGGAAGAGACAAAGTGTATCTCCCATTTTCTGTCAGTAGGCCAACTCCTTGTTTTATCTCTGTTAAATAATTTTGAAGTCTTTGCTGTTTTTGGTTTTTGATCAGTAAGCTTTAACAGTACAGATGAACCTGTTACACGAGAGTGTTTTAATAATGTCACGATTTCCTGTACAAAGTGTATACATATCTTAAGATATATCTTAAGATATGTATACACCAGAAAAGTATGAGTGACATTTTCTTTTTGCCAAACTTTCCGGAAAAAAACTCAGCATTGTTGCCAAAATGACTAGACTTTCTAAATTAAAGTAGCAGCCATCAAACCATGCAGCCAAGCATTAAACAAAAGATGACATTTTCTGAAGAGCATTTATGATATGAGGAAAATTCAAAGACCGTACTCCTTTATTGTACATTTGAAATTATTTTCACCAAACAACCCATCAGAAAAAAAGTTACAAAACAAAGGAAATAAATAGTTTTTCAATTTTCAGTAAGGAGGAGAATAAACATTCATTTGTAAAATTGACCATAAACAATGGAAAAATACAATGCGAAAATGTCTGAAGATGAATGTTGTCAAGACTGAAAAAGATGCACTGACAACAGGAGGGGAAGTCATTGTCTGTGGATCATACAAGAACCCATTGAGCAGGCATGTGTTCCTCAGTCATTGGCTACAGAAAATCATTTGTTTCATAGTAAAGCAGGGGAGAGGGAGAGAGAGAGAGAGAGAAAGAGAGAGAGATTTCCAGGGGGATGAAGGAATCAGAGGTCTTTGTTTTCCCCTGAGTTGCTATGACACCCCATGAGCAAGCAGGGCGTGTCCAGCGGCTCACTTGTGAGGTTGTGCGGTGGCAAGAAGCCAAAAAGAAAACCCCAGGGTCTGACACATCACGTCATAGAGAGCAATGCTACCAGCTCTGGTGCCAGCTGAGGAGGAAGCAAGTGCATCCAGACTGCGTCAATCAGGTGTTTGATTGATACATGCTTAAAGTTGCTAGCAAGATTGTACCTGAGAATCCCTCTCTCTTATCAGCAAAAAGCGCAAAGCGGAGCTACTGCAGAGAAACACGTCCCTAACTAAGACACTAATGATGTCTCTTATTTACCTAAATTAAATTTTGGTGTTGAATATGTACAATGATCTACGACTAGAAAGAACATTTTTCAGAACATCTAAAGATGTGACTGAGTGTTCTGTACAAACAAACCTGGATGTTTGGCTTACTTTCTTATAAAGCATCACAGACGGGCTGAGGTGAATGAGCAGATTTTCTGCCATGTACTCATGTCACAGTACAGGATGTCTTGGGATTGAAGTCTTTAAGCTTTAAATAGTTACCTCTGCCTGCAGTTTGAGAAAGACATCACACAAAATGCAGCCTTAAAAAAGTAAAAATCTGTGACATTCACACAGAAATACACTCTAAATTTGCAGGCACGTGGGAGGTTTTTCTGAAAAATCCTCTGCAACAAAGGAAATTATGTCATTTGGTTGTTTGTTTTTTTCTCACACGTGACCCTGGAAGTGCAGTGGTAAGATAAATAACTAATAATATAGAGCCAATTGGTAGTGATCATGCATAATGCACAACAATTTGCCCAACAAATGCAGAATATGCTTTCAACAAAACATGACTCAGCTGTCTCTTAAGTGAAACTGAGATTACATTATTAATTTAATTCAGAGTCAGTATGTTCATACACAAAAATAAAACAAGACTTTCAGACTTCTCCCTCCTTTGCTCACCGCGTCTCATGTTTAGTAACATGTAAGGAGGGAAGCTGCCTGTTTCCCTGTGGAGCAGTAACATCTCTATTTGTCGTCCCAGGGGACCGGCACTTGTCAGCGTGCTGCTCTACAGAGATAGATCCCTCCTCTGACTATGAGGGAAATCACCTTGTTTGTTTTGTGTCAATCCACTCAAATCCTGCAGCGCTATTGTGCTCCGGCTGCCTTGGCCTTCCCTTCCTCTCCCCAGAGAGAAAAGGCTACATTATTTCTGTCTTCACGTGAAAAAGGTCAACTTAACAATACAGAGAAAAAGACTTTACACATCTAGTTATAGTAAGCAGTAAATAATTCATATTTTTATTTATACCATTGCCACAGAATGTACTTGCTTCTGAATCATTGACATAATCTGTGAAATAATACGTTCCAATTTTTTTTGTTCTCTTAAAACAATAGTCAGATGTAAATATGAACATGGAAAAAGGTTTGCTTTCTTTAATCATTCTTTCTGATCTAAAAGGCCTTTAGTAAGTGATTAGGGACCTAATCCAAGTCCTCCGTCTGTGCAGAAATGTGTTAATCTTAAGACAATACAAGGCCTCAACCTTTTCAAATTTGTCTAATTATGTGACATCTTACGATATATTTGGAAGCTACATTCTTTACAGTGAAAAAGTCACTAATTTGTCACGTTACTTCATGCAAACAATGCTCAGGGAAGCACAAAGCACAAATATCGAAATTATTTGAACATCCATTAAATCACTGTTATAAATACAAGTACTGGGCCTGCACAAGATCACTTATTAGCTAGAAGACGTTAAATTTTTTGTTTTCTTATTTTGACATATGGCAGTGTCAAAAGTACCGTGAGGAATAACAAGGTGCCCCAATATTTAAAAAAGTGAACTGACTTATGCAGTAGTAATTGATTTTTTTTGGCAACTGGTAGCCAGCAGAACACGCTGTGAACACAACACTGGCATACTGTATCATTACCCTGTAAAGTTTTTGCAGAAAACATAGTAGGAAGCAGTTGCCCAATTATACATTTAGCAGACATGGAGCAATCTTTGCAGGCATTTGAAATCATGTCCCTGGCAAACAGTCCAGTCCAATATTCGTTCTTCTTTTAGCTCTGCATATGGTCTGCACCGACTCCCAAGAAAAAAGATTTTTAGCAGGTAAACGATACAGCTGAGAGGAACTGCAGAGACAGGTGATAATTGTCTGTGGATTCATCACAAGCGACTGCATTCATATTGCACATATTGATTCTAGTGCAGTGTTAACATGGAAGATTTTATTTTTATAGGGTCTTAACAGGATCTTGTGCATTACTGTTTACTTATTATGCTCTATGTAACAATGTTGGTATTTTATTAAGTATTGTATATCAACCAGACATGTGGCCAACTGGTTCCAGTATATGTTAGTGGTTCCTTGCCAACCTTACATGAAATAAACTGCTTTGTTCACTGTAAATATGAATTTCTTTATGCAACTGAATCCGCACTAATTCGCACACTAGTGGACTAGTGGTTTCTCCTGCATTACAGAGCTGGAAAAGTGTCAAGGCATAATCTACTGACTAAGTTGTCAAAGGTTTTTCCCTTGTCCTGAAAAAAATAAATAATTGTGGCAAACAGTGAATATTGATTAGTTTTGATTATGTGAAAATAACATTCACTCAAAATACACTCACTCACTTCTTACACAAAATGTGTAGCTGGTGGTTGACATCTACAAACTTCATCACTGAGGAAACACACAAATGAAGCTCCTTGACCCAAAAAGTTAAATTGTTTTTAATGTCCTAAACAGACAAATGCTTGTTGTACTCTATAACCTGACTAAAACCCTTTACACCTTACTTTGGCACTGACGTACTGTATACACGTATCAGTAATGCTGACAGGCATTGTACTATCTGTGTACAGTATATACTATTCATGTTGACAGTATGTGGCGGCACAAACAACATGAGGCACCTCCAGCAGAAATAATAAGCATTGTGGAGCAGTCTAGCGAAGCAGGTGCGAAGACGCCCACTTTTTCCTCCCCCATTCCTGACGAGCCCCCATATCACACACAGATGTTTCCCATCAAAGGCACCCACAAACCTCTCCACCCCGAGTATGTAAACCAAGATAAGGGCCCATTCAAACAGGGGGACTCTGAAAACTGCACCTTGCTATTGAGCTTTTCTGTCTTTTACAATATGCACTTCAAGACTGGGAGCTGCTTCTTTTTTTTCCTTCCTCCGAGGGGTCGCATATGCTTTAGTGCCACGAGCAAAACATGTAGGTAGGACGTCTGTGATAGGCATTTGTAAATTGACAAGAAAAAGGGATAATACTAGAGTGGTATTTGGATGCGGCAGGAAAAAAGCGAATGATTGAATAACAGTAATTAAAGCAGTTATTCGTTCGGCGAGCACCTGCATGAGGGATGATATTGCTCCTTAATTCAGCTCAGTTTAACTTCTCTCAGCCGGTGGTTCCAGCATCGCCTCATTAATCGCTGATTGGCATCGAGCTGTTCGCAGGAGCAAACTGTTTACTTTCTCTTGCTTGCTTTCTGTGAGCTGCACACAGTGACAACCTCTCTCAAATGCAATATTAAGGTCTACTGTACTGATTGAGACACACTGATTCATATATACATATACATATACAGCATAATAGTATACATTATTTTACAATCAGACTGTGTATTATACATTTTTTTATATGCAGTGAAAAGGGTTGGGTGCTAAACTTAGTAAAAGCTACACTCAAGACTGTCACAATAAACTAGATGGAATCACATTTTCTGACAGCAGAGAAATTTTTTTTTAACACAATTATTGATTAAATTTCATACTAAAAATAAGTATTTTAGTTAGGTGAAATTAGAATGTGTAAGCAAACAGTTACCATTGAAAATACTGAGGTTAAACTGACTAGATCATCAAGATTAGAGGACTTTCTTTATCATGGTTAGAGAATGTTTTGTTGATACTGTATGAGCTGGTGAATATAGTGCCACATTTAGCAGCTTGTTGAGTTGGTGACCAAAATATAAACCTTAAGGAGCGTGATTACTGGACTTTTGGACAGAAACACAACTGCAGAATAAAAACACAGTTCATGAAATGATAACAACATTAAACGTTATACACTAACAACATTCACCAAATAAAGGATTATTCGTACAATGTGCATCTGCACATTATCAACACTATCAATCTTATCAAGATTTCAGTGTCATAAATTATATATTCAACAGAACATCAGCATCTTCAAAATCACAGATGTGGCATAAAAAGAAGACATTGAGAGGTAAGGTGCATGTGTTAACAGTTTTGGCTTATTCATTAGTTATCGATTTAACTGACGTATAGCAGATGGGATGGATATTTCTTTGCATGTCTTTCTGAAAGCATGACATCAAAATAGTGATTCAGAGGATGGCATGAGTCTTCTAACTGCTTTGTTGTTGTTTATGGCCTAACATGGCACTGCCAAGTTGACCTATTCTAGAGTTTAGCTTTGTTTTTCACAGACAGATATTTGATCAACTCTGCTTAAAATATATTGACTAATGTCCACAGAGAATCTGTGAGAAAAAGGGCATTGCAGCCATTCTGGAGGATTGTGGATGATCAAACTGTACCAAGACACTTCATGTTGCCTTGTCTATGTATTTGTCACCCTCTTTTACAGAGAATGGCAACATAAAACAGTACATTTGGCTTGATTTCCAGTAAAAGACTGTAGCTCAATCAACACATGGATCAATTTTTATTGAATCATAAAAATACAATACATTAAAAAAACATTGCTGAAGTTTTTTTTATTGACAAAATGAATTCCTTTTTTCACCTATGAACACCTATACACCCTGTGTAGAACATAAAGTTGGCAGATTTGCATGCACACTCACACATATAGACACAAACACACCTTTCTTGGAGCCTTGCAGGGGCGAACCTCCCACTCCCGCTGCCTCGAAACACACCTGCCAGTCAATATAAAGTGGGATGAAATCCCAAAGGGCATCGACTATACAACATCCTGCAGACAACCGATCTAATACATTCAAGATGGATTGGCAGGTGGGAATAAGCTATACATTCTCCAATATATCGCAACACAATTAAGTGAACTGATAATAACAGTGAAAACAGAACCTGTAATTATCTCTTTGAGGCCTAGAACTTCAGCTGATGGGAAGCAATGGCTGGTTATGGATACTAGTGTGGTCATTTTGTTGTTTATCCACCAAGCGAGTTTGATCAACTTATGAGTGCAGCTTATAAATAGTAAATTAGTAGTTTCAGTTAAGTCACTTTATTTGGTTAACATGACAGATGAAGGACAGTCATGAATGTTTTATATGGGGAAAAAACTGTGACCTAGGTGAAATACAAACTCTTGATTCTATTTGGAAAGAAGTAAAAGTACATTGGAGTTCTCAATAAACCTAGAGTGTTTTATTGATATTTCTCCCAAAATACATTCTGTGTCTCTACTAAACTTGCAACTAGAAATGTAAAGAGCTGGTTACTCCAGTCAGACCAGTGACACCAATAGTGTTGGTAAAAATATGGAATAAGCAATCAGTAGTGAAGTGAGGGTGATGGATGCTGTAAAACCTACATGATCTCAAACAGAAGAAATTAACCAACCAACACAACTGAACCAAACAAAAACTATATTGGGTGCCTGCAATATAGCTCACTGGGAGCTATCCCTCAGCCAAGAAGGAGCGGCCAAAGAATAAACACACAAAATAAAGAGAAAGATGCGGTTATGATACGTTATGCGGCCCAGGGTGGTCACATGATAAAATCTAAATGTTTTCACTGTTTTTTAAACCCTTTTTACAATCGTCAATTCATGGGTGTTATATCCAAATAAAATTCTGTTATAATTCATACAATTTTGTATTTTACATAGTATGCATCTGCATTAGCTAGATAAGCAAAAAAAAAAACTCCCTTTAACGGAAGAAACCTCCAGCAGAACCAGGCTCAGGGTGGGCGGTCATCTGCCTCGACCGGTTGG
>JAUMHL010000009.1:4368900-4385734 GCA_032362345.1 Sandelia bainsii | reverse complement strand
AGCACTAAGGTCTAACAAGACGAGTATAGAGACAAGTCCATTGTCTGAGGCTAAGAGAAGATCGTTAGTGACTTTTATTGTTTATTGTTTTCATTATTAGTTGACTGCATATACTGTAAAAGAGAAATGGATATGGAGATATGAGAAGTGGACTTACTCAGTACACTGATTGTACTCCTATAACATTTTTGAACTCACATTATGATCAAAATTAAACACTGGAACCAGATATCATCCTTTTTGGACATTCATCTCCCTCATCAAAATCTGGCACCTTATGCATAATAGCGGTGTGCGATACTGCAAAATTTGGTATCGATCCGATCCTACCCAATCCAGGGCCAATATCGCAGATACCGATCAGATACTATTGACTTAAGGCCAACACACACTGTGAGCGGCACAATTATTTTTCAATTAATATTTCCACTGTACAGATGAATGACAAGCTTATATTAAGCAAACGAAACCATCTGCAGTATTTATATGCTTTTAGCGCAGTTTCCTTGTTATCAATGTTTCCTAGCATTAAATAACATATTTCTACAGAGTCAGCATCGGTCAGAATGTAGCAGTAAATTATATTGTGAACTTTTCCACATGCTGTCCTCGTGCTGCTTCAGGGCTGTCTGCATTTCTAAATTTTCCCATTAACTGCTGCAAAACTACAGAAACAGAATCATAACTGAGAGTAATGAAGATACGTGGTCAGGAATGGTTTGATGCACGTCAGCAATGGGTAAATAAAACGGGGTAATTCTAGAAATTTGACGAGCGTCAGTTCGGGGCCACTGTGAGCGCTCACATAGAAAACAATGTGCACGAATGGTTTGACGATCGCAAAAGTAAAGTAGTGAAAGTATCAATCCCATCATGCTAGTATCGATCCGATTCGATCCAACGTTGGGATCAATACTATCGATACTTGGATCAATCCGCCCACCTCTAACGCATACCATTACTTGACTGTCAACAGTTTGGTTGGGCATTTGGGTGTGTTCCTGTATGTGGCTAATGTAGCCTTCAGCTTCTAGTCTCAAGCACAGAATCCAGGAGAATACAATCTGTTTCATTAACCAAATATGCAAGACACAAACAATGTGGCAAACTGGGGTCTGTTAGGGGGCCGGTTATTATTTTTATGTGAAAGAGAATGAGACTTCCAGAGCGACAGATCTGCAGTTACTGAGTTTTACTCGTCTGCTTTTGGGGACAAGGGCTATGTTGAATGATTTGAGGATGGCAGAGGTGGAGCAGGTTACAGAACTCCTATAATCTCACTTCTCAGCAACTTCATTCTTTCAAACCCGTAGTTGAGCTCACTTGAGACAATTTGTCTGATTTTGCACAGCCACAAAAAGCATTTTTTTTCAGTGTTAGTTTTTTTTTGTCATGTTTTCTTGTTCCTTTAAACAAGCTTTGTTGAGTAAATTTGTGGAGTCAAATTTAATATTTGCATAATTTGGGTTTCGGGCCTGGCTTACTACTAAAAAGTTTGTTAGCTGTAAGTCTGGACAACATTCTAGGCTCATGTAGTAGAAAGTATTTTTTTCTAAAAGTCCAATTTGTTGTCTAATACAAATTCTGAAGTTTTAAATCAGGTAATAACTCACATTTCCATGGCTACCAAACAAATAAAGAGAGGATTTCATAGTTAGGAAGTTTCTGTAATGCAGCCCCTGGTGATTACAGAACCAATCTGTCAACTGAAGCACCTCAGTTTAAAACTCTGTGGTGGAAATAATCCATTTTAATAACATGTGTTTGTACGAGACACTAAAGTTCTTCCAGCTTTGGGCTTTCTGCTCCCCGACTGACTTCTGACCTCAATGGAAGTTGTTAAGCTGAAAAAGAAACAATCTTTAGCTTGGATAATGCAGCATCACATTAAAATGATCTGTCTAGTATGCATTCTGTGCCATTGTTGTCATGTGCTGGAGAGTGTGTTTCAAAGAGTGTGTGTTGGGAGCTAGAGAGTGAATGAGCAGCTGTGGCAATATTTCCAATATTTACTCTCCTCCACTGAGTGCAGTTGCTCGGGCCTTTGAGGAGCAATCAAACATCCGGAGATGGTCGGAAGATTCTCCCTTTAAGCCACAAGGTTTTATTTGAGAAAGAATACCTTCTGTTCATAGGATTTGCAGCCATTTCATTTGAATCCATCTGTTTTTAAGGTGAAAAAGAGAGGAGAGGGGGAGTGAGAAAAAATAAAACAAACAACAAAACAACAGAAAAAAACAAGCTATTGAACTGAGCATGTTTGTGCATTATATTGTGCTTGATGTAATGTAGGTCAGCGTTCTGCACAGCACCAGATAAGACACAGGGAACAAGTGTTGTGTGTACTTACAAGCAAATATCTGTCAAAATAGCAATTGACAGATCTACAAGAGCCTTCTCTCCCTCTCTCTCTCTTTTTTTTTTTTTTTTTTTTTTTGGCCAGGGAAGTGGTTCCTTCGTCATTAGCATTTTTGAAAAAAGGGCCAGAGATTTGGGCCTATCTGCCTCCACTCGCTGCTGCAAAGCCAGTCTGGCCCAGGTTGTTATCTGTGCACTACAGAGGTGCAGCTGTTTAGCAAATGGATTTGCAGATTTTTAAAGGGAGATGAGGAGAAAAAAGAGGGGGAAGAATCAGGTATTCACAACTACCCTCCCCAAACTGGCATTTTGTGTATGTGCATGTGTGTTTCTGCGTGTCGACATGTATGTGTAAGTGAGTGTTTTCTTAAAAATCTTTACCTTCTGTTTTCTGAGGCCCACATTATTTTTGGAAATGGCATTAAACACAAAAAAAGCATGAAAAATGCTTATTCTCTCTTTCTGCGTGTTCCTTTATTCACTTTCCAGCCTCCTGAGGGGCCTCTTCTTCTCCAAAGCAGGCGCCACCGTTGCACCCGTTGCCTAACTGGACCGAAGGAGGCTGGGAGTGGAAGGAGGAAGAAATGGAGTGCTTTAGGTGGGGTAGGCATGCTGCTGTCTTCACCACAGCTGCTGGCAAGTTCATCTCTTTTGTCTAATGCAATCCCAGTGAGGCAGACACTCTCACACACAAATTCACACAGATACACACACGTGGAGGAATTCTGGCTTCACTCAAGGGCCCCCATGGGAGCTAGAAAAGGGCCCTAAGCCATTGGAGACACTGAGGGTGGTTGGCTTTCCTAAGTGGGGGTATGTACTGTATGTATGCACACACACACCACCTTGTTGTGTCCCTCTTAAAGATACAAACAGACACTGCCAGCGTATGTACACATGCACAACATACACTCCAATATGCAGACCAGATACAGACCACAGAGTGTGAGTGTGATGCCTTCAAGCTGCAGCCTCTGTCTCTACCAGGAGGTGTCGTATGACAAGCCGGAGGATGCAGAGACTCTCCTGCAGAGAGGAGAGCGAGTCGAGCAAAACACCCTCAGAAAAACTAATGACACCTGACACTCAGCAATTGACACACACCTGATGGGATGAGAAAGTGTGTGCAAACAATTTTATGCTCTATTAACCACATCTAAAACACCAGGTCAGATATTAGAGCATATACTAGAACAATTCCAAAATGTATTACAATTGATAGTTGGGATGACAAAAAAATAATAAAAAATAAAATGTGGTTTTGGCAACATATGCAATAATCTTCCATAATCTCTGTGTATTTGAATGCATATTTATAAAGATGATTTATTGTGTGTAAAATGTAACATACCTCTTTTATATGTATCTATGTATATTTTAGTGGCCAATGAATATTATGCCATCTGTGTCAGCAACTGTAAGTCAATCCATGCATGTAAGTTATTCATGCTGTCACCCAGTCTACCCACTCATCCATTCCACTTAACAATGTGTGAATGTGTGTTTGTCTGACTCCAGTTTTCTGTTCATATTCACTTTTTTCACCCTGCTGCATTCTCATTTCTCTGCGGCAACGAAACAAAAAAGATCATTAAAGTTTCATCCTGTCCTGGTGAACAGCACACATCAGGTACATGAAAGAAACTATGCTGATGAATGATTTGAAGCATTATGAAGGTCTATGGTTGAGGATCATGCTGGAAGCATGACATGTAGGTGAAATGCAGATTGAACATAGATCTCTAAAGGTACAAAGTCACTTAAAAATGCTACCATGATACATATTTCTGTTTTTTCATCTGGACTTTTTGGTGGAATCCAGTTAAAACATCTGCTAATTAACCTAAAATAAACTCATACATATATATTTTGCTAATAAATAACTACCAATGGCAGCTACTTCCCATCGTGTTTTTCTACAGTGTTGTTTCCTTTGACTCATCTTTTCTAACCTCCCAAAGTGTTTATCCTCAGAAACACCTTTGACCTTTGGCTCTGATGCTTTAAAAAGTCAAAGTGATTATTTCAGTCATGGGTGCCTCTCAACAATTAACTGCACACAGACTATTTACACACTGATTAATGACAGCAAACTCAGGCTTATACTGAAGGAAATTAATTCAGATTAAGTTTCAGCATTCATTTCATAATGTCAAGTTTTAATTTTTTTAAGTAAGAAATAAGAAATTCCGAAACTCAACAGATGCACTACTTTGCATTTGTTATCAGTGTAATTGAATAGGCTATTGTGCTGATAAATGCTTAAATGTTTTAAACTGCAGCTTAGGGGACAGTAGGTGTTCTTTGTAATGACTGAACTCACTTCCAAAATTAACAAAGAAACCTATTCAAATAGAAGAGAAGAGGTGTGCAGGTGTCTTTTAATTTTATTCATCTTCTTCTTTGCTGAGCCATTAGTGGTTTTTGTCTTTGCCCAACCATTGTGTGGGTGGCAGAGCTAACAATTAAACTATTGTTAAGACAATTGAGAGCTGATAAAACTGTATTTAGACAGTGTAATATTCAAATGTTGCTTTACTATAATTACTATTAAACCATTTAACCTTGAAATATTTTCAGCAGGGAAGCTCAAACAGGAAGCTGGTATAAAGTTGAGGAATAATCAAATGACAAAGTAGGTGAAAAACGGAGAAAATGTGCATTTTGTAATTGTTTTAATGAGGCTAAATCAGTTTTCCCCTTCTGGAATTTGTCTTTGTGTTTGATAAAGTTAATTCACCTTTCCAGTCTGCTCTGTAGGCAGCAGGAATGCCTACAGTTAGGTGAACGGACCATTGTCAGAGCAGGTGACAAATGGGTGCAGAAAAAGATTTTTTGGCCTTCGTCAGAGGGTTTAACAGATGCTGCCTGTCCGCCTGTTCCTCCCCTCTGCCAGAAATATCAGGCTGGGAATTAGGAGAGGCGATCTATAATTTAACGTAACAAGTGACAGTTCATATGCTGCAGCAGCAAAGAGCCACAATAGAAGTGCATCTCAGTGTTGGAGATCCAGGCTTGCCTCAAGCCATCGCCTCCTCCCTTAAAGTAGAGTAGGAGTGAGGGGAGGTGAAATGAGGAAAGAAAACACCAACACACACGCACACTTAACGCAAAGACACACGCACAAACACACACACACACACACATTCCCTTTACTTTGCTCTCTTGCTCTCTGTCAGGGAGCGGAAAGAAGAACCTCCAGTGTGGCATAATGACTTTGCTGGGAAACAATAAGAAATAAATACCTTGGAGCTCCTCTATTAGTCAACACTTAAAAATCGTTTTTTCTCCCTCCTTCTCTCTCTTTCTGGCTCTCTCTCGGTCTTAATGAGCCTCTTGTTGGAGTGGTAACTAGGGCCGCCGCTCTGCTCCGCGGTGTTCACAATGAGGAGACTGTTCACTGTAATCACACAGAGACTTGAGATGGAGGGAGCCTGGATTAGCTACTTTAGCATGTGTGGAGTGTTTAACATGGCACCTGACACCATGCTCTTTCATATCTTCACTCAACAAACACTCGCCATCATTAATTCCATTTGCTTATCACAATCACCCCCCTCTGTTCACTTTCTCTCCTCCACTGCCTTCATTCCTCCAAAAACCTTCAATTTGGACCCTTCCTGCTTTTTCGATTCAGGCGTCAGTACAAATTATTGCAGCCCGCTGCTAAGAATTACTAGGTAAGGAAGCTAAATGAAGATGAAGAATTGGAAAATGTTTCCAGTTGGAAGAATGTTGATTACCAGGGCTGGGGTCCTGGAGGATTCCCCACTATTTATCCTCATATTTTGGGCTGCCTCTCCCTTCCTGCTCCCCTCCACATCCCTCTTGGGGCCTTAGAGAAGCAGCTTGCACTCAGCATTGCCAAAAGAATTTATTAGAGCAAATGGTATTGTAAGCCCTATGGAAGGCATACCTTATGTGAAGATTTAAAAGATATTAGGAGGATGGCGCAGGCGGGAACCCAGGTGTGCCTGGTAATAGCCATTGTCTTGAGTGTGTGTGCATGTGCGCGTGTTGGCGTGTGTATTTACATGTGGCTCAGTGTGTTTACAGAGCTTCTGCCTGGGATGACAAGAGGAGGAGCACAATGCACCCAAGACACTAGAGCAGACTGATTCTGATGTGTACATACAGCAAATATCTTCATCATAAACCTGTGGTGAAGTCTCTCAGTCTATATTAAAACTGCTGTAATCACTCTGCAAGCTAGACCTTGGAGAAGGTGTCTAAAATTTTTCCCAGAATTTGTTTTTCCTAGTTCACTGGATGGGTGGGGTTTATCAGGTGAGGCCTGTTCTGATAGATCCAGATACATTGCCAGTCAGGTAAAAGGACTTTAAGTATGTTCAAGCTGATAGTTGTGGATTTTTGTTGTGGACGATGCTGATACATGTGTTATTTTAAATTAGGTATTTCATTCTCTCATTTCTTGATGAATGATAATAAGCTATCGTTTTGGAAGAAAACCATTTGTTGTGGCAGATTTTATTGGTAGAGCTTATGATAGAGGCCTACAAAATATGTAAAAAATTGTGTTTCACCCAACACGTTTTACCACTTTAATATTAATTTTTTGGTGTCCACGAATCCATGTGGGCTGTGCACTCGTATGTGCCATGATATAACAAACTAACAGGGCTGAGATGTCTTTAATCCTTGCTATTGCATTTTATGTTTGGACACAAAAATATGTTTAAAATAAATAAAGACAAGCCATGTCCTTTGCAAAATCCATTTTTGCCTCAAAAATTTAACTTGTAATGATTCTGTACCGGCTGGAGCTGTTTTGGTGCTTAAAATGCGTATTAAGTGTAGTATGGTAGCAACACCTTATCCACATTATGCAGCTCAATTATTGCATGAGCAACACCTGCAAAACAAATTTGGCATTCAAATTTGCTAAGGATGATCAAACAACGCCGAAACACTGTCATTATTTCTCCCTCACATACGGCAGCGAGGGGAGGAGAAAAAAAAACAGAATAGTTTTTTTTTCTGGATGCACTGAATTAACTATTCAGCTGGAAGCAAACTTCATTTTATAGGTTTCATTCACCTCATTTCCCAAAGTGTATTTAACTGCCATTGCAAAAACAACAACATAAATTGATTTGGATCCACAAAATCTCACCTGCCAGGAAAAAAAATCTAATCACTGAACTTTTTGGGTTTAAAAATAAAATAAAAATGTGAGTTGGGATGTGCAAGTCCTCACCCTTGGTAACTTTTACACCAACTCTCCCTCTACAGAGACATTTCCCAGAACTTACATCTTGTTTGCAATGTTATCCAGCCCTGCTCCACTAAGCTAGCCTTACAGTCTGACGCTAGATAAAGAGAAATCAGGACTAATGAATTGCGCCTCCCCGGATATAATTCTGTAATAGCTATAATCAGGACGTTCTGAGCACATGAATATACATGGCCAACATCAGCTGCAATCCTGTTGGTGGTCAATATTCTTGAAGCTTTGCCAGTCAGGAAATATTCCTGCTTCCCTGCTCTGCCTTAATGTTATCAGGTAACACACACTGGCATTAAATCCCACAACAAAATAAAAGCTTCTTTTTGGAAGCCTTCACAGCAGACAATGCGGCCCTCACCAAAAGCCCTTTAAGTGTTCGTGTTTTAATGTCATTACGGCACCACGAAGCAGCACACAGACCAGGCGGGAGGAGGAAACCGGAAAAAAAAGCGCTGCAGCTTGAAAAGAGAAACCCTACACAAGACCTCAAGGTACATTTGCTCTGAGCAGAGACAAAAAGAGTCGAGCAAAGGCAAAAACAAACAGGACGGTTTATTACGTTTATGCAGTGAATAGTGGAACAACGGCCTAGGCAGTCCTCGCTGACAGCTTCTAAAGCCGCAGATTTGTGCCCATTAGTCACACATTTTAGCAAGAAGGTGGTTTCTAAAGTGCATTGATAGGGATTACAGTTCTATCCTTTCCTGTCTTTCTTTCAGCAGCGAAACATGCAGCTGATTCCTGAGATGCCAGGAGGTTTCTGCAAAGAAAGGAGTGGGGGAACTATTGTATTTGTTTTCTAAAATGCCAATCCATAGGGTATTAAGGGGCTTAATCTGCGATTAATATTTTAATGATACAAAATAAGCAGCGAATTCTGAAGTTTACACCATCCCACACCACAGCAAGGTTTATTTACATGCTGTCTGGGAGAAGGGAGAGAAAGAGACAGATGAATGCAAAACACGTTTGGTTGAGATTACATGGTGGCACTTGGGTGCGATTATACCATGAGGGATTTGAATGATCTCAGTTTATTGAGTTTGAGATATTTTGTAATCGTAGATTAGTTTTAACAGGGACATTCTTAACCATGCTCTCCAAAGCTAGGATTAAAGCAGATAAGAGTTTGTGTCAGTGAATTCAAAATCAGTATTTCAGGACCTATTAGATCTTTTGCACCGTAGAAGATTCCCTTTGGTCAAATTCATGTTTTCAGTTTTCAACCTTTAGTTTTTCAAAGCAAACTTTTACCTGGCCTTACATTCTCACTTGCAGGGCTCAGTGTTGCAGCCTCTTGGCAGGGGTTAAATGCCTTGCTCATGGCTCCAAAAACTGGCAGATGAACAGGAATCACTGACTTAAATTGTCAAAATGCAAAAACCTGGATTGGAACAAGTGATTAAATGGATTCAAACTGATCATCTGAACATCCAAATACAAATATGCCTATTTAACATTTCAGCTTCCAGTGGTGCAACTTCTTCTCTGCTATACTCTCTCGTGAATTATTATACTTTTTAATCCAGTACTTTTTTTAACAGCCTGATTTTACATGCAGTCAGTTTAAATAAGATGATGCATTGTTATTGATTAAACTACCAAGCAATATATGAATAATTAAAATTAGGTCCATCCTGACAAACCATAACACAAATTTACTGCTTGCTTATTAAATTAATAATAATGACCCAACAACTGTGTATAATAATCCACTGTAACACTTAGGGCCATTCTGTATTATGCACAATTTTACCTTTGATACTTTGAGTACATTTTGTTTTCAAGACTTTTACATATAGGTGTATATTTTTACTGCTATTTTAACTTGTGTAACTGTATAAAATTTGAAAGAGTTCCTCCACCTCTGTCAACCTCTTCAGCTTGCATTGTTACATTTAAAAATCCTGTCCTCTAACAACAGCAAGAAGTTGTAAAGTCACCTAATAAATGCACATGTTTACAGCTAATTCAGTAAAAGCTGGCAATAGCCTAATTGAAATAATAAAATATGCATAAGGGACATAAGTATATAGAATCAGCTTTTTTTTACCTACAGTTATCAATTTAGGAATCATAAAATTTGTTCCTAAAAATAATTACCATTAAATACAAATGTAGTCACACCTGAATGATATATACTGCATATTTGCTCATCTTTTCACATGTAAAAGTCTTTGAAGGCCTAAAATTCTTTGTATAAAAAGTTGTAGTTAATGGCCTGATGGGGAGAATGAAAAGAAAATTCTCAAGTGGGGTCTTGTGAGTGCTCATATCTACTCCCATGACCTCTCTCACTTTCTGCTGGTTTCAAAGCTAAGAGAGAAGAAAAAAAACATTAGATAACCATCAGGGTCTCCAATATCTTTCCTCAAAGAGGCTGAAGGCCCACATTGCCTATAATTGGATTTGATTTGCAATTCCAGCAAGTTAGGGAGATTAAGGGCAAGCACAAAAATCCGCACGATTCCTTTTCATCCAGATGACAAGCAAGGCGTAACAGATCCTGAAAGGAATATTTGTGACGGAAACCTTCACGTCTCCTCGCACAGAAGCTGTTGGAAATGACAGTCCTGGGGAACAATGTACACATAATAAAAACGTAGATTATTATGGGTGTCTTAAGGATGCGTTTGATGTTTTTCCCCACATCAAAGTGGGAAGGAAAAGTAGTGCTCAGTGCCTGGAATTCCTCAAAAACTTAAAAACTTTACCACAAGGTGAAATAATAGTTGTTACAAAATAGCAACTAAAAACAGTTAAAAAAGTTGTACTGTACAGTAAATAGAGGAACCAAATCTTGCCAACAAAAGCTCTCAGTCAGAATAATACAAACTTAACTTATTTTTCTTCCTCTTTGTTGCCTGTGGGCAGAGGGAGGTTCTGTTCTGGCCTGATAAGTCATCTATTTGAATGGATCATCATTCTCACAGGTATGTAAATAAAAAACAACCCATATTCCTCTCCCCTTTATTCCACTCTGTTGACAACAAGCAACGCTTACACTAGATTAAATATCACCATCAATAGACTTCCCCACGCTTGGGTGTCGTATTCACTCTACCCCTTGCCAAAAGACTAATATTAGTATCTCCAGAAAATAATCTCTCTTTATTTTGCAAGTTCCCCGCTATGGCATTCACATTCGCATTTATCAGAGGATTTAAATGCGGATGAAATAGTATATAAGCTGGATCCCCTCAGGAGAGGTTCTCATTCTCTTGTATTCTTTGAGATGGGGAGAGAAAAAGAGAGGGAGCACGCTGCACCTTGGCGGAGAAAAGGGAGGAGGAGGATGCCGAGGAGGAGGAGGAATTAATTTTTCCCCTCTGGGAGAAACACATGCTGGATCTTAAGAGTTGGAGGGAATCTTCCCATCTTGCTCTGATTGGCATTAAGAGGGTGGGGAGGGGGGAGCGGAAAGGATGAGAGGGAAAGAGATGCCATGGTTGTTACTAATGATTTATTGTGAGAAACGTGAACGGTGTTATGGTGGGTGCTTGTCGTTCAAGCTTCTTTGCAGTGGGATTGGTTTTATGTTTGTGAGCTCCACTAAATTTATTATCAGGTAAGAAAGACGCAAACAACTGGGACGTCTGTTTCACAGTTTATGAAAATGAGTGAAGACAAAAACTTTGAAACATATCCTGATACCTGAAAGATAGTACAAGTAACTATTATTTTTACAATCAACTAATCTGCTAAATATTTTCTTGATTCATTGACTGGTCTGTACAACATCAGAACATATTTTTAAAAACACAATTTATCACAATCACATGCATGAGAACATCTTTAAACACACTCATTTTACAGTATCACAAAGAAAAGCAATAAATCCTCACAGTTTAGTTGCTGATCAATCGATCTGTCAGTCAAATAAACTTATCATTACACCTGTAACCAAGGCATTTGCAGGTAATAAAATGATAGACATCTTAGGAAAACAGGATTGTGTTTTATAGCTTGGCTGCTTAATGTATGGAAATTGATTGCACACACAGAGATTAAGTATTAATGTGTGACATATTTACACAAACACAATTTGCCAAGGCTCCATCTTTATAAGTTCATAAACACTTTGAAATAAATTCAAACCAAATTTGTTTGTAAAGCCCAATATCAAAAATAATGGCTTACAGCTTGAGCAGCCATACATCTAAATTCAGAAAAAATTATGAATGAAATAATGAAATATAATGAAAGAGTAAATCTCAGAAGAGTAATTAAAAAAGATATCCCTCCTTGTATGATATCTAAAGGTGCAATAGGTGGGAAAAGGCAAACGAAAAGAAATAAAACCAAAATACAAAGTCAAAGTTATGTCAAAGTGAATATAGTTAAATAAGATCTGTAATAGATCTGTAACAGGATGCAAATGCTCCTACAGTCTCCTGTGTGTCCACCCATCACCTTTACCTGCACATGGCCGATACATGATGGTCACACAATAGTATAGTCAAAAGATCTAGTAGTAGTAAAAATATGGGTTGAAATAACAAGTTTTTAACATTGTCTGGAGGCAAAAAATGCTGAAGTGGCTTAAAGTGAAGGCAAAGGTTAGGGCTTGGGGAAGTGAGAAAACTTTTTAAGTTTATTGTTGAACTAGTTTTCCACTAGTTCCCCACACACTGGGACCTCTGAAATGACATCATCATTGTCAGCTTTTTGTCCTAAAGCACAGAAAATTGTCTTCACTGTGGCCGAGATGCTTTTACCAGGTGCTGAACTCCCAGATCTCTGTAGTCTAGTGGGCACTAACTTTGGAGTGATGATTTATGTTAACCCTGGCACCTCACGTTTTTATGACGCATAAGAAGTGATACACTTTGCTTAGTTTGGTGTGTGCAGAAATGGATGAAATGGCATCGATAACAACCAGGGCTAAACAGACAAACGCAGAGCACTGACCGCAGGAGACAGTCCAAATGTAAAACCCATCAGAGCTCCACCCACAAAGTTTGATTGAGTAAAGTTTTTAAAGTGCAACAGCAGTGCTGAGCACCAGAGGAGTGAAAATAAAAGACTCTCACTTTAATATTTGATAGCGCATGTGGGCTTCCTACCACTTAGTATAATTAAATCAGTCAAGACCTCACTTATAAAGACTGAATTTGGATGCCATTTATGTCGTATTGGGTTTCATTCACTCAAACAACTGGGATGCTGGTTTCATCGTGACAGGCAGAAGGGAAAAAAAAAAAGCTAAACCCTACCCAATGTTTGATGCATTTACACAACAGACTCACAGATAATGCAGTTAATGGCCAGACGTCTAGCCAGACACTGTCCTCTGTGTGTTGACGGGTAGACAGAAGGCTGAGGAGCTGCACACAGATCAACCCATATTGACTCAATCTATTGACAAATGAATTTGAGGGCAAAGTCCTTCTGCGAGTTGTTGATTTAGGTGTCACAGTTCATTCCTGTTAGTGCCAACACTCACAACACATATCTCTGCCTTGATCTGACAGCAAGCTGTGAGTTCAAATATCCTTTTATTAAAGTATAATATCTGAATTTTACAATTATCATAATGCAGCATGTTTCCATAGCTCTGCTCATTAAGAGAGAACGATAAACTGCAAGGAGAAGCCTGCAAATACGAAGCATATTATAGCGAGCCATTAAAAATTCTGAAATAATGTCTGTGAATTCAAACTGGAAATGAAATGAATGCAACACAAAGTTTGTTTTCTGCAATATTACAGTCAACCGACTACATTAAAAAGCAATTAAAACTAACTATTGCATTACAAGAAAATGAATTAACTTTCAGCACATTGAAATGCATGTTTTCTCTATAAGCGTGGTGTAAATGAAACTCTTCATTAAGGATTAAGAAATAATAAAGAAAATGAGTCTGTACTATGAGCCTTTAAAATGTTCATTATTAGCTGTTTTTGCTTTAATGAGCTATGTGAGAAAAAAATAACAAAAAAATAAGTGTAGAGGAAAATCTGGTGTACTTTTAATGCCATGATAACTTGATCAAGTTTCCAAGTTCATACTGGTGGGGTGGGGGTGGGGGTGGGGGGGTGAAATCTTCAAGCCAGATCAGACGAATTCATTTCACCAACTTCTCGACTTTATACAAAGATGCAGCAGGTGTTGGCTCCCGAGAAAAATTTTGGGTAAATATTGATCCTGTAAATATGTGTACTGTTCACACCCTCCCTGTTTCTCCCTTTCTTCTGCAGCTCCCTCCTCTCAGAAAGATGCACCCTCCCTGCAGCCAACATGGGAGCTAGTTAAGTGAGGTATCATCTTCAGTCCGCAGCTAGCCCACCGTCTCCCACAAGGCCACTGTGGGTAGGGTACAACTGTTGCGAGTGGGTGGCACATCTGTTCCCTGAGACAGGCAAGGCCCCCAGGGTCATCATGTGCTTCGGCTAGCGTTTCACGCGCATCACTAATAACCACTCTGGTATCTCTGCTTAGCTGGAGACAAAGGGCCATGACGGGAACCACTCGCCTTCAGATCCTAGCCCTGACATTTCTAATAGAAAGAGCATTAAATATCATGTTTACCTTATTCTCATCCTTCCGTCCATCTGGCACCATTCACACTTAACAGGTTAAGTATATTCAAGATATATATGTCTCACATGGAATACATTTTCAGTAAATGGTGCAGGTTCTTGGTTGAAGCACCATATGTACAGTTTTGCTGTATGCTATAGTTGCCAAGTTTCAGAGGCATAGCGAGGACAATTTATGGAATTAAAACTGTACCACTGTCTCAGCTTACCCTGCGAACTTTACTATAAGAATATTCAGAATCACAACTGCACAGCTTTAGTCAAAGTCAAGAGCACTCCTCCTACAATAGCTAGAGATATGTGCGCCCCCGCACCAAACTAAAAGTTTAAATCCAACTCAAGCTCTGAAAAAGAGAGTCGACAAAAAGAGGGAAAATGTGTTTGCAATCCCTGTGCATGGGTAAAAGAGCCGGAGGGGGGATGAGGGTGGGACAGAGATAGAGGGAGAGAGAGTCAGGTGAGTTTGTGTTGTGTTTTGGAGGTAGAACAAAAATAACTTGCATGTGTTCATGTGTTCACGGGGCTGGTTCACCAGCTCACCGGGAGCAGTGATGGCTCTGGTAGTAGAGGGCGAGCAGAGAGCGTGGAGGATGAAAGATGGAGCCTAATCCTCCACATGTGGCGTCTTTTCCCCCCTCTTTTTTTTTTTTAAAAGGAAAGCCAACTGGAGCTGTTCTTTGGACTCAAGGCCAGGGGCTCCAGGAAAGCATTGCCTCCAGCCAAAGCACATAGTGTGAAATGAGAAGCTAAAGCTTGAATGTGCTTTTGTTTATCAGAAAACTGCACTCTAAGTGGGATTGGCAGTGGAGGGGCCCAAACTCCATAAGTCATATAGACTGGCTTGGGCCGAAGTGAGGATGGCACGACGAGGTTTCAGGCTTGAGAGGCCCAGGAAAGGCAGCTCGTCAGTCAGCCACTTGGCAGACTATCTCCCCCTTCAGTGCCCCGCTCCTATAATCTTGGTGCCAACACAAAAGGGGGATCAAAGAGGTCAATCTAAAGTAGGAAAATATGGCCACAAGTTGAGAAAATAAAGATGAGGAAAGATTTCATATCCACCGGTCTGGTTGGAGCAGCGGTAAAGGAACTGCAGACGTCAAACCTAAAATCAGGGAATTGGGGACACAGATTTCAGGGTGAGAAGAGGCCAGCAGGGCTCCAAAGACTGATCAATTTTTGAGATGGATTGTACGAGGAGATCCATGACTATAAGGCTTTTGGCTCAAAAGTGGCACAAAGATAACTTCAAAGTAGGCAGAAAGTTATGAAGAAGCTCAGAGCTTTGGATGTCTGTGAGATGGGCTGGAGGACACGACGGAAGATCCAGCAGGGACAAGCACAGTGTTGAGGGAAAATAACTCCCACAGATTAACTGTGCGAGTTCATTGGTAAAGATTTGTGTGAACGTGAAAACACATTCTATAATTATTTTAATTAGTATAAAGTATCACACTGCAGAACTCTCAAGTTCCGCATGACACAGAGGTGACAGATGTCAAATGATTGACAAAGTACAAAGGAAATTAGATATTGCTGTCATTAGTTTGTCAAAAAACATTAAGAGCAACTAAAAATTGATTTCAGTCATGTGTAAAGTAACCAAAAATGTGCCAAAAGTGAGTCAGCAGGGGGCAATGTACAGCAGATGTTGAGCAACAACCAAAAGATGATCTTTTTGCAGCCTTATACTTATGGAAAAATAATTTTGAACAGATTACAGACATACAGGCCCTGATTTCACAGCAGAAACAGAACATAACAAACATCATCTAAACTATCTATTTGTCAGTATACAGCCCAACAGATTGCCTTCCTCCATAGAGGGTCACTGTCACAATGTTTGCTGGTGGCCTTTAATGAACCTGAATTGATTTGAACCTGAGTGTTTCTTAATGTCCTCTTTCACATTAACAGAGAAACATCCAGCCAGAACTGGACCACTCCGCTCCACTGGACCAGGATTAAAAAGCAAATTATGTCCTGCACAAAAATAAAGTGTGAAAGGGGTGCAGGAAATGTATTTATGTGTACAAAAACACATAAACACATTTTTCAGTAAAATTTTCATATTTCAAATGACCAAACGTTGTTGTTTTGGAGAATCAAGCTAGTTTGAAGCTTGAAAATAATCCACTCACTCCACCTAGGCCTCCAGGTATTAGTTGTGATATCAAGCAGAAATAATGTCATCTTGGTGTTGGTTCATTTGCAAATTATTAACTCAATCTGCTGAAAGGGACACCCATACAACTTGTTCATCTAAACCAAACATTGTCTATTTCTTTTTGCTTATTTACTTGATTTTCTGCAAGTATATTGTCTCACTTAATGTCAGGATGGGGAAGTTGCTAGCTTGTGAGTCGGCCATAGCTTGGTGCGGGAGGGGCAGTAGACCTGAAGCATATTGATTGACACCTGAGAGCTTGGAAGTTGGCCGTCTGATTGGTTAAAAGGGCAAGGCTCATTCAAAAACCGCTGATGCTATTTAATGAGTATGGGTCACTGGAGCCTTTGAGAGATTTTTCTGCAAAAAAAAAGTACTTGATCAAATGAAATCAGTAGATCTAATTGTATGTTTCAGAACAATGCTGCTCCTTGAAACAATCAGATAAGGTTTAAGACCTTACACATTATATAAATATATACAGAATAATGTAGAAAACCAAACAGTCCCACTTGAGCAAGC
>JAUMHL010000009.1:4361164-4368486 GCA_032362345.1 Sandelia bainsii | reverse complement strand
ATACAAGCGTCTGATTTAACTCTTAAACAATCTGTGTCTAACAATCAGTAAATTAGTGATCTTAGAGTTTAGAAATTCGTAATTCAAACCCAACGAGCAGGAGCAGCAAACAATCCGCGTCATCAAGCGCTAAGCAGTATAGTTGATTGGAAAAAAATAAGGTTGTTACTGACTTTCCAAGTCAATCCAGGGATTTGAACAGGCAAACATCCAAACTCAACAAATCTGCTTTAACAGACTACTGTGAAACCATTCTCATTGATATCCAATACACTTGAGGGCCAAGATACTTTGCTGCTGGTTCTGTTAAACAACACTTCAACACAAAGCCAGCACATCATCGCAGTACATTTACTCCACTGCAGCAGCCCTGCGTTACTCTTTGATTTAAAAGGCTGTAGCACTTTCAGTCACTCGAGGACAGACACAAAGAGCAGGCGCTTTTCAAAGGGCCCATTGTGGAGCCCAGTGAAATTATTCAATTAGTGAATTTAGCACCTGATCTGGTTAGCCAGTAGCCCCGAGGACGCTACAGCTGCATGAGAGAGAGAGAGAGAGAGAGTTAGCGACATAAAAGAAGAGGGGGGGGCTGGACAGACCAGAAGGTGTAATATTCATTACCTCCCACTCCCCCCTGTTTTATGACGGTAAAATTACCAAGTATTCATATCACACACTGTAAAATATTGCTTTTCATAACACACATCTTTCGCTCTTTACAGCGTAAGATATTATCACAAATATTAGGCATACGTGCATTTTTAGTAAAACAGACTGTAGTTATTATAATTTGGGAAGTTTAATCTACTACATTAAGCATTGTAGTAGAAAACTGGAAGGAAAGCAGACTAATGAGGACACAAAGATAAGAATGGAAGGATTTCAAAAGTTGACGTCACACCCAATGTCCCAAGGTACAGTCAAATATGGATCTCCTACATTTGGGTTACAGTACATTTCCTTAGTCCATTATCTAATTAATTACAACCATGACTACATGATGATTCTTTGTCAGGTCTTTCTGGACAAGGGTGGTGGACGGGCATGCAGCACATCTTACTTTCATGCAAATGACCAAACAGTCTGGAGATAATCTGTCAAAGCTCTGCTGCACCTTCTACAGTCCTCCCACCGTTTGCAGGGATACTAGTCATTAATAAATAAAGAAGATCAATTTCATTTTGCGACAATGCTACTTGGTCTAAATGACAAAAACAGTGTCACATGCAGTTTTTGTGGTGACATTTTCTAATTTCTTTGTGTGTGCTCATTAGCGGCACAACAACCTGACTCATTACACAAATGTCCAGACTGATCCATGCTGAGGACATAATGGAGCCTTTTTTAAAACATTTTTCTACTGTCCAGGGATTCTGTGTAACTGTAATCATGTAATCGTTTTTATTTGATCGTCATCATGATCAGTTCATTTTGATCTTACAGAATATTTGCAAGTATCATACCACAAAAATGCAAGATGTATTACACTAAACTGGTTGAAAGGGAAAACAAAGTCAAAGTATGTCTGTGTTAATCACAGATTCCAACTCAGTGATCACATTTTAAGGTTTAAATTATTCATTCAATCATGATAGGGCTCAGTTTCTTTTAACCTACAAATCACCAAATCAGTGTTTACTGACAACGATATTAAATATTTAAAACGATTCAGCATGTGAAATCGATGCACCGGTACAGTCTGAACATTATTAAACACTAAACATGAAAAATATGATATTAATAGTTAAAATGAAAATGCTATCAGGAGGGAAATCAGTGATATCTAAACTGAAATCACACACTGGTTGTCCCTAATTTATGGCCAGTCTACCTCCACCATCTCGAGGTTGTTACGATAGACTGTTATCATAGATCCAAGGCAAATCATACGTGCTGCAACCTCACCAGCCATCTGGATCTTGGAAGCTCTTTTTTTCAGTTTTCAGAGAGGACTGCTGTGCAAAAAAATGTGAAATTTGAGCCTGATGGAGCCAGATGGCTCACAAGGTTAGAGTTGTTCAACACGCAGTCTTTTAAAGGAGATGAACACATACATTACAGAAGAATAACATGTCTAATATGAACCTCGGAGCACTGTGATCATTTTGTCAAAATGAATCTAATAAACTGCATTACCAAAGTGGAGAAAAACGTTTTTTTCTTGTTCTGATATGTATGGAAGATTCCTTGATCACTATAATTAGGAGGATTCTAATGAGCCAATTATAGACAACTGATGAAAGCGGTTTGATGAGTTGTACACAAAAAAGAGTGAATATCTGGAAAAAACTTCAATAAATGTTAGTTTGAATTGACCTGAGTAATTAAAGGCCATGTAAATACTTACTTCCAAAACAGCTACATTAAATATTAATCATGCAGGTGCTGGGCAAACATTTCCCAGAAGTTGTGGGCAAACTTCAGAATTTAAAAAAAACAACAACACACACACACATCAGTGTATTAAATCACAAATTTAATTTCAGAGAGAAAAATAGCACATTCAACAGTGAGTTGTTTCAGTTTGAGCGTTTTTCTCATCTCAGTTTGTACACTTCTCAGTGGGTTCAGAGACACAAGCTGTAATCCACTCTGAAATGCAACAACTGAGACAAGAGATTCAGTAAAACAGTTTACGCTTGGGTAACTAATTTACACCTGCAGCAGTGCAGCAAATACTTTTGTGCTCAAGGCAGATAGTAAGCTCAAAGCTTATTGTCAAAGATCTGCCTGAAGGTCAGCTGGGCTCTGACTGACACTAACAGGACAAGATTGCACAAGCGGCAACACAAATGTAAAGAGCAAGTTTTCACTTTGTGGAATAATCAGGATCATGTTTGGATCCACTTTGTTGGTTTCACTGTGAATTCTATTCCACCAGCAGTCTAAAGAAACGTGGTTAAGTTGCATTATTGATGCATAGATATTAACTTTTCAAAATATGTGCATAAACTGTTTCATGATGCAACAATATTATCATTTTGACAAACATTAGTACAGATGTGATGTTCACTCTGATGGATCACGCAAATCAAAATTTTTGCTCTATACAGAAATGAATGGAGTCGTGATACGAACTAGACAGCCTGTGTTTGAAAATGATCAAAAACAATGTTAAATACAAACTTTGAACACAGTGGTAAATTCTTTTGTAAGATAAGGTTCAAAATATTTTATATTTTTCCATACTGCAAAAAAACTCCCATGTTAAATGTTATCTGCCTTTGAAACTCACCAACTTTTCCAGATCGTCTGTGGCTCTCAGCCCCAAACAGGGAGCCATGTGATGACAGAGTCACCTGATGCTGATGACGTTGGAGCGCTCTGGACTCATGGCCGGTTTAGACCGGTGTCTGTGTGGGCTCGGCGTGCCAGCTCCACGCAGCAGGAGTGTGGCCGAGGAGAAAGGAGGCGGCCTGGGGGCAGACTCTGTGTCAGCTGATAGTGCAGAGGGTGGGCAGGGCTGGGGGGAGGGTGGCATGCCTGGGTGCGAAAGGCTCGCCAAGACCCACACTCTTTTGGCATTTTGGCAAGGGCAAGCGGCGAAATAAAATGATCCAATTTAAGCTGGTTTAGGAGTGCCGGAGAATATTCAAATATTTATTTTTGCAGGGCATTCAGGGAAGCTGTGCTTGCTCCACAGATCAGCAAGAGAAGCAAGTTTCCGTCTGTAAGCCTCTGCAACGACAACGCCATCTTGATAGCCAGTTGGCCTCCAGTGGTGGAAAATGGATCTGACAGTGGAGTTGTGGATCGTGCCGCTCTGATGTCTTCTCAATCCTTTTTCTACTCCCTCCTGCTTACCTTCATTTCATACCTTCCCTTTTTATGTCTTTTTCACATCCTTTATTTCACTCAGTGTTTCTCTCTATTATTTGATCTGGACAAAAATTTAAATCTAATTGAAAACCTAATGAGACAAAACTCATTGTCAAGCTAAACCTAAAAAAATCTTGTTTTTGATTCTGCTTTTATAGGCAGAGTGCTTTGTGTAATTCATCTACATGCACTATGATAATAAAGCCTCAGCTAAATTGTCTCCTGTAAGTACCAAAAAATAATGTCCAGTGCCCCTTTATATTTTCTGTTTGAGTCTGACATTGACGGCAGGATCTTTCAAATGATTGCTTTTTAATGCCATTATTGTTATTATGGTTATTATTACTGCTAATGAGGGAAATACAGCCCTGGTTTTCCTCAGCATGAATTTCACCATGGAAATAAATGAGTAAAAAAGCCTTTATTGAATTACACTAAAAGCAATCTCAAATAAATGGGCCTTGAATCTGCCTCCATGAGACAATGCTTGCTATGGTATAATTTCATTGTGTGGGGAACAAGAACAGCGGGGCCAAAGACGCACACAGACCCCTGATATGGAGGCTTCAGCGTAATCTTGGAAACAGCAAAGTGTACATATATGTGTGTGTGTGAGTGCATGTGCGTATACTGAACTGAATGTCTTATTTATTTTTTAGCTTGTTTTGTGTGTAATCCCTCCTGCTTTGAGAAGATGTGAAACAAAGGCGCACAGCCACTGTCGATGCCGCTGATATGATGCAAGGTCATTCATATTCAGTTTATAAATAGAACAATTAAGCAATTATCATAAATGCAACTCTGTGTGACCCTGTGTGGGTTTTTGCAGCAACAAACAATTTCATAACTCTTGCAACATCAGTATACTGAAGCAGAGCCTGCAGAGATCCTACATCTGTCCAATATCACAGCTGCATAAAATGCTTTATTATGCGACCGTGAAGAACGATTGCTTCTCACTTTTAACTTCTACGATTAAAAAAACTTTCTGACTGAGATAAAGCGCAGTTTTTAGCATGCAGTCAGTACAAAAAGGGGGATTTTGACAAAAGCTAAATCTACATCATTTCTTTCTCATCAGTTTATGGTTATCAACAAGCTACATCAGTCACTTTATGCTCTATATGAGCAGCTGAAGTCTCCTGGGGTGTTTATTGTGAGCATGTCAATAGACTTTGTTATGGTTTGGAGGTCATGACCTCTGTCATATAAACCCTCCATTGTGTGCTTGAGCCGATCAGGTCACTGGAGCAAATGGTTCTAAAATAACATGATTGTCAGTTGAACAGATCAGACTGATAATCATGCTTTATTTTCTGTTTTGTAGTCACGTATATGACGATCAGGAGGTTGTGATCAGTCAGAAGTCATTCAATTTACTGTAAATAAAAAAAATGTTCTGCCAGTCCTGTCCCTGCAACTTGTAAGGCTGTGAACACATCTATGTATTTAAGACATATTTAAAAGTGCAGTGAAAATTATTCAATATCTTTTAGCGCAAAGTGACACATTTCAAGAATTTTCCAGAGAAAACAATGATTCAGGTGTAGCTACCAGCTACATAATTGAACTAGAATTATTTAATTTTATTTGGGGAATAATGAATGATGAAGATTAAAAAGAAAAAGAAAACTCCACTGCTGTATATTTCAGAGTTGAAATGTAGTTTTTACTGGTTATTTTTCAGATTGAGATTTTACAGCAATAGCAATAATCAATAGCTGATATCTTTATAAATTACACAATGATTTTCATCCTTTTCTGGCTTCTGATGTTCATGTATTACTTGTTAGCAGTTACGTTGTACACCAGAGAATAAATTCCCATGTAAACGTCTCATTTAAATAAGTGAAGCCCAAACAGGTCAAATTATCTGGCCTTATTGCGGGAGCTCAAACCCTTGGTTGGGAACTACTGGACTAAATTAACTAAATGAATAAAGGAGTTCAAAGTATCTATTTGAAAATGTTACTTATGCATTGATATCAAATCCTTATTTAAGAATACTCTATATAAAGGCAATTTATAAAAGCAATTTTACTTTTGTAACTTAAAGTACAATTTGATTGTATTTAAGTAGGATTATGAATTTGTAACAGTGCATTTTATTTTGTACTATTGCCACATTGACTTAACTAACCAAAGGATCTCTGCTTATTCTTCTACTTCTTTCACAGAACAGAATTTATTAACGTGTCAGATGTGCCAGCAGTAAAATCCCCCCCAAAAAACATGTAAAGCCACATGAAGCTACGGCAAAACATGTGTGTGTGCGATAAAGACGCTCAGCAATTTCACAAGCATTTGATCCCAACTTTCTGACATTACAAGCTCAAAGACCTGTACTTTCGTACTGTGCAATACACAAACACACACCCAGAAATGGATCCACAGAGTCATGCTCCACTATTAGAGAGATCTAGTCAAAACCTCATTAGCAAATGAGCATTTACAGCAGAAAAGTCCCATCCACTCACAACCTGAAGTCAAGGCGATTAATTGAAATTATCTGGTGGAAACTGAGAAACAGACAGAGGTCACAATGCTGGCTTAAAAATAGTAGGGCACCACTCAACACTCATGATGAGAGGAGAATTATTTTATGTTTAGAGCCAGTTAGGCACGTAGAAAATCAACCCATTTTCTCTCTGCTGACTTAAACACCCCGCAGCTCACATCAGTCTACTTATTAATCGACCATGGCTCAGAAATATAAACACCAGTGAAATTAATATTTACATTGGTTTGGTATTGACATGTCTTATTTAGCTGTACATTTTAATCATCAACATGAAAGTTAATAGTGTAATTCTGTTTAGTTTTGTCTCTTTAGTGTAACCTCTGTTACTATGGCTATGCAGCTCCCTCCGTGATTAGTTCCTTTTCTTTTTTCTTCAATGACTGCGCTGTCAAAACACGAAATACACCGAATTATCTTTAATTTTCATTATTAATTTAAACAATAACACTTTGGACAATCTGCTCTGTTGTGATGTGAATTTACAGTGTGCTTGAAAGTTTGTGAACCCTTCATAATTTTCTCTTTCTGCATGAATATGACTTAAAATGTAATGAGATTTTCCTGCAAGTCCTTTGGCAGCGATAACATCAGCTAAACTGGATTTTAGCCCTTTCCTCCTTACAGAACAACTTCAACTCAGGTATGGCGATTGGTTTCCTTGGAAGAACAGGTCCTTCAACAGTATTTCTGTAGGATGAAGGTCAAGACTTGACTTGTGTATTTGCGCTTTAGTTCATGGGTGGATATGTTGACGTTGTCATGCCGAATGTGCTTGTATAGATTCTATAGGACAACTGATTATAGCTTCATCTATGATGACAAGTCATCCTGGCCCAAATTATAACACTTCCACCATCTTGTTTCAACATAAGCGTAAGGTTCTTATGCTGCAATATAGTGTTTAGTCGTAGAATCATTATTCTTCCAGCAGTCTTCTGGCTTATCCATGTGGCCTGAAGGTAAATCACAGATGGGTAGTAAT